>CABHPQ010137113.1:23677-67843 GCA_902168405.1 Peromyscus aztecus
TAATATGAAAATAATATATACTTATATTTATATATGTAATATGAAAATAATATATACTTATATTTATATATGTAATATGAAAAATAATATAAATAGTTAAAAGTATAGAGGTGCCACAGAGATGTTGCTAAGAACCAGTGTGATGGGTAAACGATATTGTTGATAGAATTTTCAGTTTAAGAATCACTTTAAGACATTTAGTTAATTGTGGGGGGGGGAAGGAAGAGAGAGACAGAAGGAGAGCGGGGAAGGAGAATGAGAGCGAGCGAGAGGGTGCGCACTCTAGAATGTACACGTTAAGGTCAGAGGATGGTTTCCGGGAGTCAGTCCTCTCCCTATGCCTTTGAGGCACAGGCTCTACGGCTCTCATTGCCTCTGCTGTGCAGCACACTCTGAGCCAGCTGGGCCAAGAGCTTCCAGCTGATTCTCCTGTCTATCTAGCTGTCGGTGTGTTGAAATTAGACATGTGTCCCCACATTTAGCTTTTTATACAGGTGCTAGGGATCACATTCATGTCAGCAGTCTTGTGAGATTAGGTCTTTCCCCAACTCTGCCACCTCCTAGCCTTTTGATACACATTTATAAACCCTGTGTGAAAGGACAGAGATGCCACTGCACCCTGTGATATGTAAGCAGGGACCGAAGGCGAGGTCTTTGTGTGGCATGTGACAAGCACAAGAAAAGTACCAAAGCCACTGGTCAAAACCCAGATTTTCTTTAACATGAAAGGATAGTTTTCTGGTGGTTTTAGAACTAGACTCATTTCTTACCCTTTGAAAAATTGTTACTGCACTTTTCCCCTACAGGAGGTGTGATAACTACTATGGAAATATGTACAGAGACACAGACAAAAGGATTGCTGAGACTGTGGTGACATCTGGCTCAGACTTCCTGACAGTGAGGCACAAAAATGAAGACACTAAGTGAAGAGCTCTAGTGGTGAAGACAAAGGAAAACTCTGCTTCTTCACAAGTGGTTTCCCTTGCATTAAACTCTAAGAGAATCTCTTAAAATGAAGTCTTTTATAGTTCGTGTTTAGTAACTCGGTGGATATTATTTTCAGTAAAATTTTATATAAAAAACTTAAATGAGACTTATTTCTACAAGGAAAATAGTCTCATAAACAACTATGTATGTGATTTTTCAAGAAGATGAGCTCATTGAATTCAGAACCTGAGCTACTTGGACTATATCAGTATAATGACACAATTAAGGATAAAAGAAGGGTATTGCATTAAGTCCCTTTTACTGTATTTTTCTAAATATTTTCATTTGAGTTTTACAGAAATACACATAAATATGTCCAAGTGACAAAGGTCTCTATGCAAATCCAGGAAAGAGAGAAATAGTACAGGAGGAACCTCAGTAGACGTCAACTGTGTCTTATTTATAGACTGTTGCTTTCATCAGTTTCTATTATAGCTATTATTGAATTTAAGATCACAGCCCTTTGGAGAAACTGATTCATTTCCTGGAACAACCAACTCCTGTTCTTGAGAGCAGTTGTTGAAGTAACTTAAGGGTCAAAGCTACACAGTAGAATCAATAACAATTTAGCACACAATATATTTCCAAGGCTTAATTTAATGGCTGCTTAATTCACTGAAGTCTTACAGTCTGAGAATACTGGCTGTACACTGGATCAAAATTATTCAATTTATTTTTCATTAAACATGCTATTCTATTTAATGCTTAAGATGCCAGGGTTTGAGTTTGGTGAAAATGTGTAGCAAAGAATCTTTTTGCAGTGATTCTAATTCATGTGTTAGAAACACTATGTAGAACATGACACAATTTTTTTTTCTGCTGAAGCAATCAAAATTTACTGGGTCTTGGTAATTCTAAGAAAATAAAAATCCATATATATGCATTATATAAATGCATATATACATATATATGCATATATATGGATGGATGGATGTACATATATTCTAATGTTTGTTAAATGTATTCAATGAAGCCAATTAAAAGTATTTCAGTCTTCTAAAATCCACATTTATACCCAGAGGTTACTACTGATGTCCTTGGCCAGAGATACTGCCTTCTGCACTGAATGGCAGTTAATGCATAGACTCATAGTTAGTCAAAGTACTGAGAATAAACAACTGTTGAGTGCTCACCCCTAAAGGGACATCAATATTACCCTCTCCATGGTTCAAAGAGCATTGCAGAAGAGGCGGTTAAAAGCATCTAAGGGACAGAGGATGGGAAAGAGCTCTGTGAAAGAGGTCTTCTGGACATGACGTGACTGTTGAACTCAAGAGTATCAATGGTTATCAGTGCAAGACTTACACAAGATTGTGTCCATCAACATTCCATCACAAACAGGGAGGGGGCTCATTAGGCTCTGCCCTTGTTGAGGACCTACAGTCACATAATATTTGCTGGGATAGGGACAGTCACATTCCTCAATGTTGTAGCCACTGGTAAGTTGCCCTTGCTTAAGTACATAACTGCAACAACATCAATAGTCATGCAGGTAACTCTAATTAAATTCAGTGGACAACAGAAATGACATGAATATTAAAAAGGAATAGATTTTGTGTGGCCAGAGGCAGGAGTAAAGTGAATATTAAGATCCGCAATTATATATATATACATATATATATATGTTGTGATAAAGCACAAGTAGGAATCTCACTTTGAATTTCATAAAGTCAACAAGAAACTCATAATCCAGCAGTTTTGAGTTTCTCACTACTTTCAGGGTCTTCTGGTCTCAGGGACCCCAAGAAAGTGGAGAACTAAGCCTATTGATTGGTACTTAGCCTCCTACAAAATACACATACACTTTACAGTTCCCTTTTCCGTGTATTTAAAATGAGTTGATTTCCTCCTGACTTGATGCATCTTAGAGAACAAGATGCACATGTAAAGAGAGTCATTCTGAGAATGTTTCACTCTTTCTCTTGTCCAGTAGGGATGACTGTTTTAAAAGGAACAAAATCCTACTCAACATTCCATCATAAGGAAATATATGTAGAAAGTGAAAGGAATGCTCAAGTGTGCCTATTTAAGAGTGTGCATCTCATTTCCAAGGGGGTATTCCAGACTAGGGAGGATTAATAACAGAAAGGATGGAAATGGCTTAAGTTCCAGTTTCCATTTTCATCTACATTTTTCATGTAGTTACAGAGGAGCCTCCAACTTGCATTTGAGCACTTCATGTCAGATAAGGGGTCATCTCAATGAATCATAATGACCAGGAAATGGTATTGTTTCCTCAGTAACAAGCCAGATGAGTCATAGTTCTCTCTCTTGCCTTTAAAGTTCTATTTATATGAATCACTGAATAAATGAATAACTGAATAGATGAAAATATTAAAGGTTAAATATTTCTTTGTAGCATGTTTAAGTTTAGTATGTAAAACTTATTGACTTTGTATTAATCTACTTTTTTTCTTCCATACAGCAGAAATTTCTACTAAATATACATCTGTGATAAAGTGAATACATGTAATTAATAAAATGACAGTGATATTTTAAATGATGCAAAATCTATGATAGATCTTAGAAAAATTAAGAATTCTGTACAGTACTGATTTCTTTCTCTCAAAGAATAATTAATCTAATACTATATACCAAGAAAAAAAATAAGATAAATTTTACCAAAGGATGGAATCTCCAAATCTCATTGAAAGATGAGTGGTGGCAGGTACTTACAAAAATGATACTGATATATGCTACCTTCATTTTTATTAAAAGAAGAATATATGAGTAATGTAACCTAAAATACACTTAGTTACAAATGGAAATTTTGTTTGTGAGTCTAAGCTGTAGAGGCTGAGCCATCTCTCTGTTTAGTGTGCTTGATTCTGATGTCAAAGTCAGCTCTGTGATATAAGATCAGTTTTGTCCCTTATCTTCCTTCTATTGTGTGAAACATAATTATTAGATAATCCATAACAAGGAAACTAGTTCATGTTCTTCAAGCACGTCTCTCACTCTCTATTGCACTCTATTACCTGTATCATCTAAATCTAGTCACTCAGTTCTACCATTTTGCTTATTAAATGGCTTATGTGCTGCAAACTTTGAATTCAACATAGAAATCATAAGAACCACATTTGTATTTGAAAGGCTCTGAAATTGCTGAATAAAAACATCACAAGAAACTTCTCTTTGGATGACAAATTAATAATAGATGATAATGTTTTCTTGTTTCAGATCCTTTGAAGACTTACTTTGTGCCAGAAATGACTTACAAGGGTTTTTAGGAAGCACTGTCTGTACTAGCAGATGAGAATTCTCCCAGAACTATGAACTGGGGTGATTATGTTCTGTAGAGGGGGAACCAAGCACAGTGGGAAGAGACAACTTACCCAAATCAGACAGCTGAAGGTGGTGGATGCAGAACCCCTAAATAGGCTCTCAGCATGTACTGTACAATACAGGAAGACCATATCCGCTTTAGAGAGCAATATGAAAATTGACAATAGATGGGATTTCTATTACTGTCATTCATTTCATATGACTTTACCTCTGTAAAATTCTAACTTTATTATAAAGCCATACTTTGAAACCTGTCTCATTTTTAGCAACTTCTATCCATCACACTGAAACAGCCAGAAGGCCAGATCACAAACACCAGTGATCTAGACTTTCATTTAGCCTTTTCAAGTAATGGGAAAGAAAACAAAATGACCAGAAAGTTTTAAAAATACTTTTAAAGCAGGAGCCATAGTGCAGCAATAGAGCATTTGCTTGCCTTGTAGTATGCTGAGCCCTAGGCTGGAGCGTCAGTAAGTGTTGAACTATAAAGCAGCTAACATTTGTGGAAGCACACACACATATACCTTGAAAAGTGAGAAACATCAAGCACACATCACTGTTAGTTAGATTTGTGTAGATAAAAGAACAGTGGAAATTCACAATATTTTGATTACCAGTTTCTACCCCAAAGTAATCAATGTCAGGCAAACTCATCTCCTACAAAGCACAACAAAGCAGGAAGGTGCACAGCCTGGTTCACCACATGAGGTCAATCTACCTAGGGCAACAGGTGCTTAGTTTTAAACGTGAGGACCTTCATTCCCCACCTTCGTTTTCCAGGCTTGTTATCTGTTAGACAGCAGAGGCACCCATCTCCTTCCATTCCAAAGCTAGCCATTCTCACACGCCTAAAGTAGCACCTGCGCCTTCAGTTCAAGACTGGTTAACCTTGCATGCACTTGAGTAGTCACGGAAAGAAAACAAACACAGATGACGTGTGTGTGACAATTGGCTTCTCCCTGATTTTCTCTCATATTATCCTTATTTTCTATGACATGTTAGCACATGGTTCTGTGAGCACTGGTCTCCCAAGAGAGTCCTTATCATATAAACAAAGGGGATAAATGCTTGGGGAGAATGAAAAGGAAAGTGGGGGATAAACACAAGCAAATGAAAACCCCTTTGACCTGACGTTATGGAAAAATAAACATAAAGACACTAAGATGGAAACAAAATAGTGCCATGGTTTACATGTGGGGTTTGGATGGAATCTAGGGCTGTGTTCAATTTATAACTCACCATCTCAAAACCACTTCTTTTCATCCGCCTGCAGGACTTGAGGTAAGTACGGATACGTTTCCTGGCACGCTCTTGATACTCAGGGAATTGTCGCCTGCATGAGTCAATGATAGCCTGGATCTTTTCTTTGGGCTGCTTAGAGATTGGGACCATTCGGTCCAAGTTTTCATCTACAAACAGCCTGACAAACATCTGTTGGCAAGAGGGAGACAGAGGAGAAGGGTTTGGAGGACTGCTCTCTTCTGTTCCTAGCTTCCTGTCTTGATAACCGAGAGGAAAATAATTCTTTTTTCTGGTTTATGCACTGGAGAATTTTGCAAATGGAAAGCCAGAAAATTTAAGCAAACATTCTTTTAAAGATTTTCTAAATGGTTGAATAAAGTATATAAATATATATATATAGAGAGAGAGAGAAAGAGAGAAGGATAGGGAGAGAGAAAGAGGAAAGCAGACAAACAAACAGACAGAAAAGAATGAAAAAAATCAGGAAATAACAGTAGAACCAGGACAGCTGAGCACCCATTACATCCGCTTTTAATGATAAATGGGACTGAGACATGGCCACACTGCACAGTGGACTCATCTCTGAGAACCAACAGTTGACTCTTTTGTCATGCACAATTAAGAAAGCAAAGGAAATAACTGATGACAGACAGGCATAACCATCTGAGGGCTAATCTGAGCCCCCTTCAGCCTAGGCAGACATGCATACTCACACAACACAATTCCAGTTCTCAGCACCCACGTGGCTTTAAAATTCTAAACAAAACACAGCAATTCTGGGGTATGCTTGTCAAAGAGTGTTTGATATACTTTAACAATCCTTCTGAAAATTAAACAGACTTGGTTCTAGAATATTCACATTGACCAACAAGCAACGGCATGAATGTGAAATTGTCAAACCATAGCCACATAATGTGGGGGACTCACATTGAAAGCTTTCAGCCTCTCGGCTTCCACGCCATCTGTCTCGTTCACCTTCTCAGAATCCTCATGTTCATCATGGTCGTCTTCATCCTCATCTCCCCTGTTGAGTGACAGATCCTCTGCACCCCGGTCAACACTTTCATTCTTGCCAGAGTCATAGCTGGAGTAGCTGTGTGCCGGGGACTGGAAAGAAAGGACAACATTGGCATTTTTCAATTCTCTGCCTCAACCATCACTTTTATGCCTTACTTTTCATTCCAATAGTTTCTCGAAAATCATGTTTGTGACTTTGTAACTCTAACTCTATGGCATTTTAAAATTTTGATCAAAGTTGAATTGAAATAGATTTAAGAATTTATTTCCTCCCCTACTCTGGTACATTTCAAGAGTGTCTACAGCAGTACCTAACAGTTCCATCTCTCCATAAAATTCTTATTGAACTTAGTGCTTCAAGAGTAATTACTGTTTCTACTCAATGCTTATATCAATAAAAGGATCAATCTGTAATTAATATACAATGGAAATATTGAGTCATATTGCTGGAAGTAGATATGACCTAGGTGTGTAGCTGGTCTGGCTGTATTCATTTTCTTTGAACACACTAGAAACTGAAGAAAAAGGATACTTAATTAATTTGCCTAGCAAAGACTTTAAAAATATTATGGAGAATGAGGGTATTAATTGCATGATACTTTAAAAAAGATTTGTAAGCTATCTATGGAATATCTTAAAATACCATTTGATTTGCATATAGTAGAACTTCATTAAGCTTCTTCCTAACTGATACATTTATTGCTTCTATATCTTAACATCTACTAAGGACACAGTAAAGTTAAAGCCAGATGATTAAGTGAATGCACTGCATATTTCAACATAAATAATTAAAAATTTGAAAATTAAATATTTTAAATTCATTCTCACATATTAACAGTTGATGACCTCCCTAGAGGCCTATTTGTTTGTTCAGTATCCATGCATCTGTATGTAAATGCGACAATTCGACATCAAGTAAACAGATTTAGACTATTTGTAATTTGGAGATACTTAATTTGGAGATAATATATAATCACATTTTTTCCTTAGGATCTAGTGATTAATTTGAGAGTTAGTTTGGGAGAAGAACCTGAAAGGAAATCCGTATGTTATTATGATAAAGGGCTTAACTGGACACTAGGTAGCTGGACAAGAGGCTGTTATCTGGACCCACTGATACCAGCAGTTACCAAAGGCTACTGAGATACTAAGCAGAGATGCAAGAGAATTTAAAGATGATCATTCTGTAATTGCTTTTTATTACTGACACAAAGATTTTCAGAGATATCAAATACCATAAAACAAATAGTGAACATTTTGAATACATGACAAAGAGGAAATTAGTGTTTATAATTAGCCTATGGGTTGCCTCTGGATTTACATCTATCCAATGAGGAGCTCCCATCATCCCAATTCTTCAGATAAAGAAACAGCTTCCCAAAAGCTAAACAAATGTGTCTCATCAAGACAATTGTATATGCTTATTTGAGCTCAGTTCTGCCTGAAGCCAAAAGCTGTAGATTAAGTTTACAGTTCACTACACATTCTCCCCTCTCTTCTCCTCCCCTCCTTTCTAAAGAAATAACAGAAAACACTTCTATGTATTGTACATGTTAATATTAAAACAAACAAACAAAAAAGAGTTCATTCAGAAGCCCTCTTACACCGAAAAGAAACAACATATTATTTCTACTTCCTTCTAAAATAGTAGTCTGTGATTTAGAAATCCTTAGGAAGAAGTGTTATTACCTGCTATACAACTTTTACATACATAGTGTAATTAAGTAATTAAATAATTTATTAGTGTTGTACCCACTTCTTTGTTTAGTTGAATAGAGAAAAGAAATGCCAGTATCATTAGTCAAAAACAACCAGGGTTTCCTACCTAAGACACAAATATTGATGGGAATTGTAACAAGGCTATTTTTCAACTTTGTGGATGATCATACTTTGGAGTTAGATACATTTTAAGAGTAAAATACATTCAAGAGAATAAACAATTAAAGAACAAGTTTTTAAAATAACATGATAGCAACAGAAAAAACAACTTTTACTTCAATTGCCAAATTAACTATGTGAATAATGTCTTCCCTCAATAAGCCTTTATCCACTAAACAGTATTTAATGAGCTTTGATTTTGTGTCAGGCATCATTCTAAGTCATGCACATATAACATAATTGAAGGCCATATAAACTGATGAAGTAGCTTTCTCAATGTTATATAACTGGCAAATGAAGTCAGGACTTGAACCCAAGCAGTATCTCTGATAATTGATTATCTTAACTACAGTTTTTTTTTCTGACTATGGAATGGCCATTTATTGTTACACTGTATGTGGGAATCAACTCATGAGGCACTGTGTTTCTCAATGCCAACTTCTAAAGAGAATACTTCTTGGATGTGACAGGAAGCCCACTCCATCTTTTAATATCTAATGTTAAATTTGTTTAAAATATTAAAGGGAATATACTCTCAGAAAATCTGAGAGACAATATATATGGTATGTGTTTTATGTGGGTTGGAGTTGTTTAATGTTCTACATTCAAATGATGCAGGAGACTTCACATGTTGCTCTAGAATCTGCATGACTGAATTTCACAGTAGAACTAACACTAACACATTTATGTATGCATATTATAAATGGTCTAATTTTGACCGGCAAAATGGTTCAGCAGGTGACAGTGTCTGCTGCCAAGCCTGACAGCCTGAGTTTGAGTTTCAGTACCTAGATGTTGGTAGACTAGAACAAGCCTAAGTTGTCTTCTGACCTCCATAAGCACTCAGTGGCCCACACATGCACATACACACACACTCACATACATACACATAGAAACACACAATAAAGGTAAATAAATGTCCTTTTCCCCCTTTTATTTATTTTTTCAATTAAGTTTTTTTTTATTTATTTTACATACCAACCACAGTTTCCCCTCCCTCCTCTCCTTCTATTCCCTCACCCCCAACTCCCACCAACCTCCCTCCCTATCTACTCCTCCTTTGTCTCCATTCAGAAAGGGGCAAGTCTCCCATGGGCTTGAAGAAAGCATGGCACATCAGGTTGAGGCAGGACCAAGCTCCTTCCCCTGTATCAAGGCTGGGTGAGGTAATCCAGCATGGGGAATAGGTTCCCAAAAGCCAGCTAAGGCCTGCAGAGATAGGTCATGTCTCACTGCTAGAAACCTCACAGACAGACCAAGCTATGCAACTGTCATCTACATGCAGAGGGCCTAGGCTGGTCCCATGCAGACTCCCTAACTGTTGGTCCAGAGTCCATGAGCTCCCATGAGCTCAGGTCAGCTGTCTTTGTGGGTTCCTCCCTCACGACCTTGACACTCCCCCCACCTCCGGCTCATACAATCCCTCCTTCTTCTTTCTTCAGCAGGATCCCTGAAGCTTGGCCCAGTGCTTGGTTGTGGCTCTCTGCATCTGCTTCTATCAGTTACCGAACAAGGGCTCTCTGATGGCAATTAGAGTAGTCACCAATCTGATTACAGGAGATGGTCAGTTCAGGCACCCTCTCCACTATTGCTAGGAGTCTTAGCTAGGGTCATCTTTGTGGATTCCTGGGAGTTTCCCTGTCACCAGGTTTCTCCCTAAACCCGAAATGGCCCCTCCTATCAAGACATCTTTTTCCTTACTTCCCCCTCTTTCCCACCCCCAAGCCCCAACTGGCCTCCTGTGCCCAGCTTGCCCAACCTCATGTTACCAATTCCCCCATCCTACTGCCCCTAGTTTACCCAGGAGAGCTCTTCTATTTTTTCTTTCCAGGGAAATTCATGTGTCCCTCTTTGGGCTCTTCTTGTTAGCTAGCCATTTGGCATCAAAATGTCAAATAATCCAATTTAAAAAATGGGGTACAGATCTAAACAAAGAATTCTCAATAGAAGAACCTCAAATGGCTGAAATACACTTAAAGGATTGTTCGACATTCGTAGTCATCAGGAAAATGCTAATCAAAGGACTCTGAGATACCATCTTACACCTGTCAGAATGACTAAGATCAAAACACTGAAGACAGCCTATGTTGGAGAGGATGTGGAGCAAGTGGAACACTCCTACACTGTTGGTGGGAATGTAAACTTGTACAGCCACTTTGGAAATCAGTATGGCGCTTTCTCAGAAAATTGGGAATCAATCTCCCTCAAGACCTAGCTATAGCAGTCTTGGGCATATTCCCAAAGGATGCTCAATCATACTGCAAGGACACTTAATCAACCATGTTCATAGCAGTATTATTCATAATATCCAGAACCTGGAAATAACCTAGATGCCCCTCAACTGAAGAATGGATAAAGAAAATGTGGCGCATTTACACAATGTAGTATTACTCAGCTATAAGAAACAATTACCTCATGAAATTTGCAGACAAATAGATGGAACTAGAAAAAAAATCATTCTGAGTTGAGGTAGCCAGAAAGACAAATATTGTATGTACTCACTCATAAGTGGATATTGAGATTAAAATAAATTTCTTAAAACTAAAATCTACAAAAACGACGGAATACATAAGGATGGTAATAAGAATCCTACATAATGCCAATGTCAATTTCATGTGTCAACTGGGTAATAAGATGGTTGAATATTCAATTAAACATGATGCACAGATATGTTTGTCAAGAGGTTTATGTGTGAGAATAGTATTTGAATTGGTGGGCTTGGTAAATTAGATTTTCCTCCCCAGAGTAGGTAGGCTTTAAGGGACAAAAACGGACAAATGGAGAGAAACAAGGAAAATTCTACCCACTGTGACTGACTGCATGAGTGGAGGCAAACTGAGACTCACTCCATAGGCTTCCCAAGTTATCTGACCTTTAAACTCACACTTAGCACTACAGATAGCTTCCCTAGCTGCTTGGCTTTCAGATGAAAGGATATGGAACCTCTTGGTTCCCATAATTCACTGACTCATATTTGTCTTTCATCCCCCAATCTCTCTTTCTCCCTCACTCTCACTGATCTCTCTATCATGTCTATCTTTCTATCATCTATCTATCTATCTATCTATCTATCTATCTATCTATCTATCTATCTATCTACCATCTATTCCCTTTATGTTTCCCAAATTTTGTTTCTTTGGAGAACTCTCATACAATGTGTTATTCATGTTATTAATGGTTCTGTTTGGGCTCAGCAAATTGTAGAAAGTAATAGAAAAGTAATTAATTCCAGGGCATTCAGATACCTCTGGTAGGTTAGAACTAACTACAGGAGAGAATGTTAGCTCTAAAATCAGAATGAGTTGCAAAAACAAAGAAAGAAACATATATAAACACATATCTGGTGTCTGAAACTGCCATAGGCCTTGTGGTAGCTCCTATTTCTTCCTCATCCCAATACCTTTCCCTTTTAGAAAGAGCCTCTATTCCAACAGATGAAACTACTAACATTTCATGTTCAAGTCCCCCTTTTGAAGGCATGCATTTTCAACTCAGTCTTTACAGGAAGAGAGCTTATCTGAGCACGGCAGTAAGCAGAATCCAGTGGAGCTGTGTGGCCCAGACGACATCCTTGTAAGATTCCTGCATCAAGTTCCAACTATGCTTCAAATTAAGCCCTACACTCTTCCACTGTGGGATATCACAATACCCCACCCACTCAAACCACTTTTATATCTTGTTTAAACTTGAGCTTTATTAAGGTAAGTCTAGAGTGGTACAGAGATCAGTCAGTGCAAGGCCAGCTTAACAATATAGATTTCACACATGATATTTAAATACATAGATGGAGCCTGCTAAGCAGATAATAGCGTCATAAGAAACAAGGACAA
Source organism: Peromyscus aztecus (assembly GCA_902168405.1). NCBI lineage: Eukaryota > Metazoa > Chordata > Mammalia > Rodentia > Cricetidae > Peromyscus > Peromyscus aztecus. Next base: position 35,917 of record CABHPQ010137113.1, read on the forward strand.
CTGTCCTCAAATCTGTTAGCAAGGTAATATACATCTGAATGACCTCTATAATAGGGGATCTTAAAGGGTCAATGCTCCTTTAATTTCTTGTCAATGATGACCTATTCATGAGGTAGTGCAAAGATTACACTAAAATATAACTGTGCCAATAGCAGAGATACACTTAAGCAAAATTATTGACTTTAATGGAGGAGTTAAGTTATAAAAATAGGCTCTTTTTTGCAGTTTGAATTACTAGCAAGGTGAAGTGACCTGAAGTCATAAAAAATATATTCAATAAGTTTTCAAGGTTTCCTTTTAAATATATAAAGCATAATATATTATAGGTGGCACTGTGCAATATTTGAAAAATTTTATAATGTATTTGCCAAAATCTGAATTCAGCTAATTCAGCTTTTCTACACACTATGTAAGGCATGCAGTCTTAGCTGTCTGCTGTACACACTTCTAATGGGGAAGGAATTACAGCCAGTCAAGTAAAGAAAGCCCAACCTTCAGAGCTAAACATACAGTAAGTTTAAAGCTTGAACTGTGTGGCCTGCTGTCAACAAACTGAATTTCCGAGAGCTCAGAATTCTATTTCTGGAACAGAAGTTCTTGCCTCTCTTTGTGGAGGACCTATCAATTATGGCAAACCTGATTAAATTCTCTGTGTTCAGAGACGGCTTCAATGTTTAAACTGTGAACTCCAATGAAGCCGACTGAACATGTTAATTCTCATTTTCCTTCAGACCAGAGCAAGACATACGTGATTCCCTCTACCTTCTTCTCTTCACAGCACCTCACACATGTTCTCCTCATATTGGGTCCAAATCTGCCAGGTACTTCCCTTTCTTTTACAGAACTATTCCACATTGAACAATGAGGGCATGAATAAATTGGACTGACCTCATGGACAGATGCCATAAAAATCACCACACATCCCCAAAATAACTCAAAATATGACAGTCACTTGATTCAGAAACTTGCTTTGCCAGAATAGGGACTTGGTATGATCATTGCTTTGGAAATTTTAATTTTAACAACTCTGTTACTACTTCAGAGATAAATATGGAAAGTCTAAATGAAGGCATAAAAATAAAAATATATTAATAACTACAGTTCAAGAAAAAAGGCAATCCTGGTTTTCTCTAAATAAAGGTGTTAGTTAAGTGGATAGGGGGAAATCTTAGTCCTAGGTAAAGTCTGTTGCTTTTCCCAAAGCATCTAGCTACAGTCGGAAAAGACTTTCTGAACATACATCTGCACTTTTGTTTGGCGAGGAATTCTGCTCTCATAGTACCACCAGGTTTGGACTTTGAAACACCCCCATTGCCTTGGAATTTACTGTTTGCTTCCCCCTATAGCAGAAGTCCATTTGTGCTCCTCTCTCACTGCTCAAATGCTGTGACAGTATCTACTACACAGGACTAGGCTGTTTAAAGTATGAAGCACACGGCTAAAAGATAATTTGCATAACATAAGGTAAATTACCATTACTGTACTTTGCAAAATTAATGATATGGCTTCAAGGTTTCGCAAACTGTCAGCATTTGTCCAAAGACTACCTTTAACATATGCAATCCAGTTTTCCTTCCCTCTTTTATGACCTATGTGATCTTGGATGGCTCATCTAACCTCTCAGGTGCCACCTTAAAAATTGAGCACAATCAAAACACTATGTTGGACATAATAAATATATACCATTTTGCTTGTCAATTAAAATAATGCAGGCTAATAATAGCACCTACTGAACAGGATTATAATTATAACAGGGTTATAAATGATTTAGTGTTTATGGACAAAAATTACTAGAATATTGTTTCCTAGAGAGAGTAATACTACAAAAGGTTAAGCTAATGACTAACAAGAGGGCTGTACATAATTTATATTATAATACAATACATTAATGTGCTAGTATAGTTAATAATGTAAAGATTAGTTTAAAACTTCTCAAACTATTTGAAGAATCAACCTGAACCAGCCAGCCCAGTTATGTCTCTCCTGAGGCCATTTTTAAGGACATTCCAGAGAGTCCAGAAATCAGGCGCCTGAAGATGTCAAGTGGAGCCAGCCATACTCCACAATCTTTTGGGAAGCATTCTTTGCCTGACAGGCAAAAAAGGTGTGAGTACACTGAAGCCTTAACTGCTGGCATTTTGACTGCACAAAGTGACATCACATAGTTCACATTTTGTTCATGCTTATTTGAAAGCGCCCTAAGACTTATTTTATGGCAGGCATTGTCAGGAGGCAGCGTTTCAGGTCTTCAGGACAGCTTATCAACAGTTTATCACTCACTCATGTCTGACTGCTCCCTCAACTCCTGGCCTCCCTTTAGTCACTCAAATACTTTTTCTTTGGGCTATCATTTAAAAACCAACATATTTAGTCTTTCTCAATATCTTTATTTTAGGGATGCACAATGAGTGTCATAATGTTGAATGAAATTGAATACAAACATTTGTGTTGTAGCAAGGAACTTATGTGCATAGATTGGAGATGAACTTCTAATCATAATGTGTCTTTTGTGTATGCATGAAATATAGAGAGACCTGTTATTATGGTGGATTTATGGCCTCTTCCGTCTCTCCAAAGAGATGTCCTTATGAACATAGGCTGATCTGAGACATCAAACAGCCAGTGGGTATCAACTACTTCCATTCCATAGAAGAAGGAATCAGGACATTGATGTGTTGATGACCAAATAAGCAATGGAATTGGTTGTAAACATTTGGTCAAATAAATAACTTGCCTTTATAGAAAAAGCCAAGCCTGAGAATAAGCTCTTTTGGATTTATTCTTAAACCACAATAAAAATAAGTAAGAAAATATAGAAAAATAAGTGTAACTGAGACGGAAAATTTTTCTCTAACTTGTATAGATTTATATGTCCTTTGTAAGTTCTGTTTTTAAATATTCATTGAATTTAATTAAAATGAAAAATAGCTATTTATTATATTGATATAAAGTATTTTAATGTTTTTGGAAAAAATAAAGTGGTATTGTTGTATTTTTTAAGTAGGAGAAGATCTAAACCAATATACAATGTAAAGGTGCATGAACCATGATTTTCCAAACAGCATTTTACTCAAAAACTGAGTTTATAATTAAACACTGTTTATTATTTACATGGTACAGATACCTTACATGTTTAAATAAAACCATTACCTTTCAGCATCTGAAAAAAATTGAATCTAATTTCTCCAGTTTGACTTTTATATAACAGGAAAAACTTTAAAGGAAATCTGTTTTTGTATAATTGAGATCCTATGACAGTTCATAACCACAGTGAATCCCATTTCTCAGAAATAAACTTCCCCACAAAGTTCTTAGGTTACATACACTACATTTTGAATATGTCTCATTATTGCTAAGGGTGCTATTTTATTTCCCCCATAGTTCACATTAAAATCTTATCTATCTGCTAATGTAATGGTATTAAGAGGTAGAACTTGGCAGTGACAATTGCTTCATGGGAGTCATGCTTTGTGAGTGGGATCCATGTCTTTATTTAATAAAGTAAATTAAAAGACTCCAGAAAGCTACTCTGCTGCATCTCTCATAAGAGGATGCAACAAGAACACCAAATTTCTCAGCCAGATCCCTCATGAAATATGGAATCTGTTCACACTCACAGCCTTCCCTTCCTCCAGAACTGTTAGAAACTAATGTTGGCTGTGTATAGGCTACTCAGTTCATTATGTTTTTATTAAAGCAGTCTTAAAGAACAAAAACAGTCACTGACCATCGCTACTTAAGAACTAAAAGCTAGTTTTCATTCTGCATTTCAACTACAGGGCATTGATCTTCATAACTTGTTTAACGAAGATTAAAATGTATAGAAACTGTTGATCATGACTGTCCATAGATCATTTTTCCCTGGCTCATATAAAACTTGTATAACTGTCATATCATCACATGGCTTTAGTTTATATTTTTACTTCATACTAGCATTTTGACCCATTTGAGATATTTTAACATATTGTTAAAATCTAATTACTTAAATATCTTAAAGAATGGAGAAATAATCTCACAATTTCACTTTTTCATTCTTTTTATTTTTCCTAAAGCAAATAGAAATGTTGAGAGCTAACATGACATTTGCTTTTGATGAAGTAAATATATATTGGAAAAGTATGATGGAAATTTGGCTTTAAGAATATATAATTAAATGTGCATCTATTTTCAATAGATATAAGTATATACTCATTCTTGAGGGAGTGAAAACCCAAAGTTACTATAAATTTAGATCGCATATGTTAAAAAGTTTAGTAATACAAGCTGACTAGTAAGACTACGTCCATAAAGAATGTAGAAAATTATCTTTAAATGTATCAGACTACAAAATAAAATTAAAACAATAAAACATACAGATAAAATATTTCCAAAACTTTTATGATTTAGGTTATGTAAAAACTTCTTAGCTAAAATATCGTAACTTTGTTCTATAGCTTAAAAGAAAAAAACTGGCCGGGCGGTGGTGGCGCACACCTTTAATCCCAGCACTCGGGAGGCAGAGGCAGGCGGATCTCTGTGAGTTCGAGGCCAGCCTGGGCTACCAAGTGAGTTCCAGGAGAGGCGCAAAGCTACACAGAGAAACCCTGTCTCGAAAAACCAAAAAAAAAAAAAGAAAAAAACTGATATATTAGATTTCTCTAAAATTTTAAAATTCTGTATTCTAAAAGAAGTTCATAATAAAATTTTAAGAGAAGCCATGGGATGGAAGACATTATTAAAGACAATTCTAGGATACACAAGTTTCTCCAATGGAGTGTTACTAGATGTCTCAAACACACTTAAAGGCAGCCCCCATGCCCAGAAAGTTGAACAACACAAAATAGGCTCCATTTTTTTGTGGGCTTTTTAAATAGTTTTTGTTGTTGTTGTTTTCTTTTCTTTTCTTTTCTTTTCTTTTCTTTTCTTTTTTCTTTGTGTGTGTGTGTGTGTGTGTGTGTGTGTGTGTGTGTGTGTGTGTCTGTGTGTCTGTGTGTGTGTGTCTTACTGGTTTTTTGTTTGTTGAAATTTTTACTTTTTACATTTGAGACAGAGAGAGAACATGAACTATGGCAAGATTTAACTAAAAAACAATTGTCAGCAGATATTTTAAAGTTCATTGGCAAAAGAAGCCACAATAATGTCAAAAAATCCTTAGTAATTAGTAATATCAAATTAAACTTGTAAGATACCACCACACATTCATAAGTTGGGCCCAAACCAACAAACAAAACTGGCATTACATGGAGCTAATGAGGATACAGAACCACGGAACTAGTTCACATTTCTAGCAGGAATACAAGATGATACAAATCCTTTCACATTCAGTGAGGCAGCTTGTTGTAAATGAGACATATATTCTTACAGAACTTTAAAAAACGATCCCCATAGAAAAGACAGTGAAACATGTCTACAAAAAAAATATAACCCTGAATGTTTACAGTGATTTTATTTATTTATAAATGATCAGTAAACCAGTTGCACTACCACCATACATGGAACTTTAATAATACAAAATAACAAACTATTTATACAGGTAAATACATGGATGCATCTCTGTAGGATAGGTTTTTTTCCTCTAAATTAAGACATACTCTCCTAGAGGGAGGAAGGAGACTTGCAAGCCTCAGCAAATCACAAAGCTTAAAAGGATGAAGAAGTAAACTCAACTTAGACAGCTCAGGAAGCCCTGAAAGTTGGGATTTACAGGACTCCTTCCCAAGGTTATATAAGAACAATTCTCTGGAGAAGAGACTTTTAAGCAGTGGGGATGTCTGCAAGTTGTACAGTAAGGGAGCTCCGAGGCAGCAGCTTTTGTGAGTTGTCAAGTGTGCTGGGGTAGGATTTTTGATCATACAGCTCCCTTTGAGTCTCCCAGGTTCTTGTAAGTAATTCCTTGCTTATGCTCCTGTAGGTATACCCAATTAAACTACTTGATTCACTAATTCAGACTTTGATGGAATTATTTATTTTGTGTATTATAGTGCTCTATCTGGGATGAACAGACATTAGTTTATGTCTCTCCATTAAGTCATCCAAAATTCTCAAGATCATTGTATCATGTGAGAGTAGCCTAACACAGTCACCTATTCTGTGACTCAGTTGAGTAGAGAACAAAGATAAAGCAGAATTATGGAGCCAAACTAAGAGATTAGTTATTGTAGCTGGGGTTGGAGATGGCATGTGTTACAAAGGGGCATGTCGGGGGAAGTTTGGCCACACAGGTGCTTTCTCCACCTTAATTTATCCATCGTCATAGAGTTAGACGTATATTTCAAACATACAGAACTCTTAGGCACAAGGGTGAGCTTTATTCAGTATAGCACATTATGCAAACAGATGAAAAGGAATGCTTGGGCTTTGTGGGTGAAATGACAGTCATTATAACGGCAGTTGGGAGGTGGCAATGAAAACTTCAGAGAACATGATGGACACAAAAGTTCCATGACCAGTAGGACTGAAAGAATTCCTCCAAGGTCATCTTCTGTGGATCACAGACCACTAGAGGAGAAAGGATTCTAGTAGGCTGGCACCAAAGAACAGCTGAGGTGTGGAGAGTTCAAGCCAGTCTGGTGTCAAAATACTAAAACCAGAGTTCTGGTTTGATTCATGAAACCTGGAAAAGCAGACATGCCTTACCAAAGCTACCCACTTTATATTTTTCCATACTGAAACTCCTCAAGAATGAAGAAAAAGCTCTTCACATTTCTCACTCATTTTGAGGTGGTAAAGTACACAGGAAGGATGGATTATTCACTTACCATATAGAGATTTGGGTTTTCAAATCTAAACATAAGGTCCAAATGTTGTTTATGAAATATTAAGTATCTCATTTTATGGGGTCTTGAATCCAATTAGACAGTTCTTAGTTACTCCCAAGATCTAAGTGCCCAGTACTATGAACCTAGCCAATTACTCATGGCAGCAGAGGCCAGGAACCAAAAGAGAATCTATTACTGCCACTTTCTGAAATCATTATATTCTTATACCACAGATAAATATAGTTCTCACCGCTCATCTAAGAAGCTTGTCTTTGCTACAGACAGAGAACACAACAGAAAGCCACAACTGTTCAAAACGCAGAGAATGATGAACCATAGTCATAGATCCTAGGCCAAATGGATACCTTTGCAACACAACATGTATTCCTAAGGTACAGAGAGTATTGAAGCAGATTGAGATGATTTATTTCAAATACCAGAGGACTAGGACATTTACTTTGAGATAGTATCTTCTATTTGTGTCAAGAAAGCTATAACCATAAAATCTCTACCATGTGGTCACCTAAACAAGACTTGTCTAATAACACCAGTTGACATGACAATATAAATGGGCAAATCTCACAAGGCCACAGCCATAGACGAACTCCTGGAGAATCAGTCTTTTCTTTGAGGGGGTTGAGTCCCCCATAAGTTATCCAATCCCAGATGGTCAACATTAAATGTATATACATATAAACAGTGCTAAATGAGTTCAGCAGATTATGTATATATATATATATATATTATGTATATATGTTATATGTATATATGTGTGTATATGTATACATAATCTGTTTATACAAAACAAGCATAATTAAGAAGTCAATAATTTGAAAGGAAGACAGGGGACATGGAAGAGTTGGAGGGGGTAGAAATTATTATGTAACTAGTATTCTCCTATGAGTGGGTACATACCATATTTGTCTTTCTGAGTCTGGGTTACCTCACTCAGGAGGATTTTTTCTAGATCCATCCATTTGCCTGCAAACCTCATGATGTCATTGTTTTTCTCTGCTGAGTAGTATTCCATTGTGTATATGTACCACAGTTATTTATCCATTCTTCGGTTGAAGGGCATCTAGGTTGTTTCCAGGTTCTAGCTATTACAAATAATGCTGATATGAACATAGCTGAGCAAGTGCCCTTGTGGTATGATTGAGCATTCCTTGGGTATATGCCCAAGAGTGGTATAGCTGGATCTTGGGGGAGATTGATTCCCGATTTTCTAAGAAAGCACCATATTGATTTCCAAAGTGACTGTACAAGCTTGCATTCCCACCAGCAGTGGAGGAGAGTTCCCCTAGCTCCACATCCTTTCCAGCACAAGGTGTCTTCAGTGCTTTTTATCTTAGCCATTCTGACTGGCATAAGGTGGTATCTCAGAGTTGTTTTGATTTGCATTTCCCTGATGATTAGGGATGTTGAGCAATTGGACGGCTACTCACAACACCAGGGAGGCTACCTGGAAAACAGGACCCCAAGAAAGACACGGGGACTGCCCAATGACGGAGAAATGGATGAGATCTACATGAACAGTCTGGACGTGAGTGGGGGTAATGAGGGGCAAGGGTCGAGGGAAAGAGAACTTGGGGGAGCGGGAGATCCCAACTGGGTCAAGAACAGAGAGGGAACACAAGGAATGTTCACAGTAAATGAAGACCACATGCGAATAGGAAGAAGCAAAGTCCTAGAGAGGCCCACAGAAATCCACAAAGATGCCCCCACAATAGACTGCTGGCAATAGTTGAGAAATAGCCCGAACTGACCTACTCTGGTGATAGGATGGCCAAACACCCTAATTGTCGTGCTAGAAACCCCATCCAATAACTGAGGGAACTGGATGCAGATATCCACAGTCAGGCCCCGGGTGGAGCTCCGAGAGTCCAATTGGTGAGAAGGAGGAGGGTTTATGAGAACAAGAGTTGTTGGGACCAGGGATGGATGGAATACAAGGACGAGTGGCCAAACGAATGGAAACACATGTACTGTGAACCAATGGCTGAGGGGCCCCCAACTGGATCAGGCCCTCTAAATGGGTGAGACAGTTGATTGGCTTGATCTGTTTGGGAGGCATTCAGGCAGTTGGACCGGGTCCTGTGCTCAGTGCATGAACTGGTTGTTTGAAACCTGGGGCTTAGCAGAGACGCTTGGCTCAGCCTGGGAGGAGGGGACTAGACCAACCTGGACTGAGTCCACCAGGTTGATCTCAATCCTCAGGGGAGTCTTTGCCCTGGAGGAGATGGAAATGGGGAGTGGGGGGGTAGAGAGGCGGGGCGGGAGGGGGGAGAATGGGGGAATCTATGGCTGATATGTAAAGTTGAATTATATTGTAAAATAAAATAAAATAAATTCAAAAAAGAAATGATTATGTAAATACAGTACTATTTGTGTATAAATTCTCAAAAAATTAAATATGAATGTAATAGAATAAAAGTGAATAATAACAACAAAAATATTAAGTAGACCTCATTGTGGGTTTCTGGTTAAATATACTGTTATAGAAAAGGTGTAATTGATTATTTTTAAGGAAAAGGTCCCTATTTGCTAGCACAGCAAAACTGACATATAAAGTAGTATGACCCTGCCCTCCTTGACTTACACAGCTACCACTAGACCTTTCTTTTCACCTACCCCAGAGCTCCAATGAATCCACATGGCAGTTGAGAGCTCCAAAGTTTTAGAGGGTGCCTGAGTCTGGAAACATACAAGTGAAAGAAGATGCCTGAGATCTGAACACTTCTTGACCACTTTAGGGAAAGTCAACTCATCGGAGGAAAGGTCCAAACATATAAAGAAGCCCTGATAACTTCACAGAAGCTTGTCCATATGGAGCAGATCTTCTTCTATAGGCACCGTGATCAAAGACATCAGATTTACTGTAACTAGTGAAATGAATGAAGCATTCTTTGGTAATTACAAAATCTGAGCCAATGAAGAAGTACAATGATGTAGACTATGTTCCAATCCAAGTTAATAATCTGGATTCACGTATCACTCCCAACCACACAGCTGTACGTAGCATGGGGAAGGAAAACAAGACAATCATGGCACATGGTTATACATCTTAGCTAATGAAACTGTACCAAAGAATAAAGAGCAAAACTGCCTGTGGTGGTGCAGGTCTGTAACCCCAGTAAATCTGGGGGATTGCTATGAATTCAATGCTAGCCTATGCTGCATAGCAAGTACCAGACCATCTCATACTACATAACAATACCCTTCCTCACAATAAACAAACAAAAAAGCCCAACCAAACAGAAAGTTCGAAAAATCTTATACAGTTCATGACACAAAATAAAATTTTGAAAATTCTACCACAATTTCTTGAAACAAATGTTTGAAATCAATAGTAAATTATCCAGAATTAAGACTAAACGTTAACTGGTAACACTGATGGAATGTGCAGCAACATATCATTGCATCTTAGTGAGATGAAGGATGCCATGGTTTAATTGGCAAGGAAAACAGAAATTTATAGCTTACAATGTCTTTATTTTCAAAGTTTAAATTTGGTGTGTATGCATCCACATGCATGTGTGTATATGTCTGTGTCTATGTGTGAGTGTGTATGCTTGCATGCCACATGTATGTAGAGGCCAAAGAGAGCATCAGATCCCTGGAGCTGAAGTCATAGGTGGTTTTGAACCACCAAATGTGGATGCTAGGAACCAAACTCATGTCCACTGGAAGAGTAATAAGTTCTCTTAACCACTGAGCCATCTATCCAGTCTCCATACACAATGTCTTTAAACTGGAAAGTGAAGATATTTTGCCATCGACCAGCCAGTAGGTAACGTAAGTCCAGCTCATGTCAATGGGAACTTATGCAGTTAAACCATCACATCAGAAAGAAGGAGTGGTTTTGTAACTAGTGAATGACAACAAGAGCTACCGGGACATCCACTTAAGCTCATTATAGTATTTACTTTCTGTGGAACACAGATGGTTTGTGGTATCCTTTTCTCAGCATATTTTAAAAGTGGAAGCAAGACAATTATTAAACTCCAGGCAAATTTCTTGGGGAATTTCTAAGACAGTACAATAATTCAACATTAATAATAAAAGCCATTAGAATAGTTCATGCTACACGTAAGTACTATATGTGTTTAATAAATAAACTGAAAATAATTACTGTTGTGATTATTTTAATAACATGCTACCAAAGAGGCTCAGTAATGGTATATGAAGCATCATACAGAATGTCCAATAAGCTTCCTCACTATGTTAGTGTCCTTGCTTCCCCACTTAGGATACTAGATTGGAATTAAAATGTGTTAGTATGATTACAAAATGCTTATTCAGGACTTATGATGTAGCAGACACTATGTAGGGACTGGAGACAAATTTGCAAACTAAAATGGGAGCTTATAGTTCTTTGAAAGAATGTCTTTACTAGGGAAGAGAGACAAATAACTAGCCACATTTTTATATGAATCATGAAAGAAATCAAGTAGAACATCAGGACAGAGATGGGAATCTGAATGATGTCACTGAATTATTAAAATCAAAACTACGTAACAATAAATTCCTTTTGGAGAATGAAGTGGGTTTGTTTTCATACCTTACTTCTAACTGAATGGAGTCACTACCCAAACTGTAGATGTCCACATCTGAATATCCTACCACACTGCACATCTTTCCAAAATCCTTCTTGGTGATTTCTGAAATCTCTCACTGCTCAGCAAACACATCCCACTCACCCTTGAGAACCTACCTGATTGGTGGACACATTTACGACACATTTTCTCAGGATCTGTTTGTCACCAAAACCTAGATAACAGGTTGTAATCAATACTCCTAGGTCTTCATTGTCTAATCCAACATTGACTTCTTTACTGGGTTATCAACACAACCCTTACTTTGAAGTCTGTGTTATTTACTGATAAAGCCCCTAGATTACACTGTCTGTGCAGTTTATCTTTTTACCTTTCCTCACATCCCAGTACATAGGTGATAGTCATCACCTGACCAACAGTTCCTTCCCATTAAAAATGATGCCAGCTCCCAAGTGACTTCAAAGTGCTTCAAAATGATATACTCAATATCTATCTGGCCCTGTGCTGTTTAATCCAAATGATGTTTGTTTTCACAAAATCCAGCCACTTAAATTTACTTACTAATCTTACTAACAAAATATATTCTTCAGATTAAGCTCCTTTTCTTACACTTGATCTTCCTCCACCTCCTCAGTGCTGGGATCATAGGTATGCACCTTCACGCAGAGCTTAAGACTCCATTTCTCAGTTGCCTGACAATAACTTATGACTTTACAAATTTTTTTGCACATTCTGTGCCTGCTACTGTTTTTATGAAGGTCAGTCTTTTGAGTCATGTCTCTTCTAGTATCTGACACATCTCTAGCCCTCTCAATTAAAGCAAAAAATTGAATCACAACCTTCAGCTTTCTCGCATCTGTTTCTACAACTTATTAACCACTAGCATAGTATCCAGTCTAGAAAACATTCCCAGGCACACTGAGCCTGACACATAGGCTGAGGAAGTCAGTAAACTCTACCAGGTAAAGCTTAACCTATAAATTGGTGCATATTTGCCTCAAAGGTAGTGCTTTGATGGTGGGAATAACAAATATTCATTAAACATTTTAACCAGTTTTGGCTAGACATTAAATTATCTCATATACTTAGTTTTTCTTGCAGATAATGTCTGATTTACCCTTATATTGCTAAAGAGAATCCATAATGGAACATTTTAAAATATGTGTATGGGTGATGGTGAATGTCAGTCAGGTGTATAGGTTTGTGGTAGCTAAGGGAAGGATTTATTATCTATCATGTATGTAGCCCAGGCTGGCCTCAAAATCTCTACATAACAGAAAATGAACTTCTGATCCTCTTGTAACTACTTCCTCAGTGCTGAGATCAAGCACATGCCAGCATGCATGGCTTTACATTTGCCAGTCACACTCGGTGTGATCCCAGAGCTTCATATGAAAAGGGTTGTTGCAGTGGACAATGTAGAACATTACCTTCACTTGTAGACATTCTCTTTTTTAATTTACCTATTTTATTTTTTTATTTAGTGTTTAAGTTTCATATATTTCTACTCAATTTACATCATTTGGCCTTCCTTCTCGCCCCTCCTACCCTTACCTTGACACCCCATCCCCTGATCCCTCTCAAAGTTTCTGTAATTATTGTGTTAATTATTATGGTCACATATATGAATAAATGTATACATACAGCCAATGCTGCTTTTATTCAATAGATTTGTATAAATGCACATGTAGGTTTCTATGGTAACATGACATGAGATAGTTAAGTCTGACTTTTGCATTTTTTGGTACATCTGCAAGTAAAATTAATAAAATCATTTTTTTTAAATTAGTAGTGCTACCTCGAATTGCAAATAACCAAATTCTTCAAGCATGTGTCTGTAAGCTTTTTATGGAAAATATTTGACATTACAGATTCAGAGGTTAATTCCTCATCAGCATATGCATAAATCTTCTTTAAATGTTAATGAGAGAATGTTAATGACAGACACTAAGATCGACCTGAGAGAGCAATTTCTGTACTATAAAATCTATTTTCTCTACATTCTCAGTTACTAACCCTGGATCTGTGCTTAACATTTATGTAGTTTAAGTTGAAATCTACAAAAATTAAAACTATGCTTTTAAAATATTTAGACCTCAAATCTATGTTTATTTTTGCTCTGGGTTCAGTGAGTAACCCTGTCTCAAAAAATGAGGTGGAGAGTGACAGAGGAAGACAGCTGATGTCACACACACACACACACAAGCACACACACATATTCATGCGCACATATATACATATGTATACAGATAAAAAATTCATTTTGGAGAATGAAGATATGCATAAAAGAGACAAAGAAAGTGCGGTGAGTATTCATATCAAACAAAGACTATGGATCAGTCCAAATTGTAAAATGTGGAGATTCTGGAGTTCAAAAATACAACAGCTGAAAGGAAATATTTACTGCAAAAGTTCCACATTTAATGTGACCTTGCAAAAGGGTGGGGGGCCGGAGGACTTTCAAATGTGAAAATGGATTGGCAGAATTTATGAACTGAAGACAAAGGTATTTGAATAAAGAAAACTGAACAAAGTCTCAGAGAGATGTGGGTTATAAGTACACTGATAAGTGGTAAATATGAAAACAGGAGAGAAAGCTGGGAAAGAAGCAAAACATCTTCAAATATTAAGGATGAATTGTTTCGTTTTTAGAAAGCATTGCCTTAGTATTTAGGAAGCTCAAGAAGCACCAAAAACATAACACACTGCTGAAGGAAAACAAGGAAAAAATGCAGAAAAAACAGACAAGTGATTCATCAACAACAAGAGCTCCTGGGCAATGGTACTTTGTACTTAAATGTTTGACAAAGAGAACTGTTCACTAATAATCCTATATGCAGCAGCTGTTTAAAAATAAAATGCTCCAGAACTAGAAGATAAGACCTTATTGCTGAAGATAGATATACTTCAGACACAGGACTTAGTGGAATTGAGTTGAACTGGCCTGAAAGCCACCCCCCCCCCCACCGGACTGGCTTTTCACAGTATTGGAAGGTGCTATGTAAGCTGTTAAGAGAGAAAAACAATCCATAGCTCCACCCAGCTGTAAAAACTGTGAACCAAAACAGAAACAGGACTCAAAAATATTCTGTCATGCACTAGTGTCACCTATATGTTGGGGGAACCAACAGCTATCTAATTGGACTTATGGCTCATTCAACAAAAGGAAATTTTTGTCTGGTACTGCAAAGCTAGCCAACTAGTCAGTCAACTACCACACAGGCTAATGATGTCATGGATCTTAAAGAAGACCCCACTACTGCAATTTTCCTAAACTAATATAATTTCTAACTGTATTCTAAACATTTTTCTTTATGTCCATAAATAGCTGAAACTCTCATACCTCATAAAAAAGGTTCCCCCACCTAATATATAGAGACTATTACATAGGTCCCTGGCTGGCTGCAAATGCACAGAACAAGTGACTTTGGAGTTTCTAAGCCCAACTGATACATCTGAAATGCAAATCTATGCCTAACACTAAGGAAACAAAGTAGAAGAGGAGGCAGAAAGATGGCAGAGCCCCAGTTACTTATTAGTGTTCTCTAGACATGACAGGGCAAATGGACCCATGTTGAGAATTCTCTTACCAATATGGTCGCCTAAACAAGAACTGCATGATACCAGCTGACATATCAATGTCAACAGGGGGAATTCTACATAACAGCTCCTGTAGATGAAGAGCTACTGGTTGTCAGTGGCTGCTGAGATAAGTTGTAGCTTTCCCCAGAGATGAACTCTCATAAAGGTTGTCAGTCCCAAGCATCCAGCCCCAGATACATGTATATATGAGAGAATATTAATGGACTCATAGGTTATATATACATATGTGAATGCATATATATGTGTAAGCATATAAATGTATATGTGTGCATGCATGTATATATGTATATGTGATGTATATATGTAAAAATGTAAAAAAAGCTTGCGGCAATAATTAAAGAATTATACCATGAATTTGAGGGAGGGGTAGGAGTAATGTAGAACAGTGCTTATATGAAGTTCTCAATTAAAAGAAATGTAGGGATAATAGATATAAAAATAAGTAATGCAAAGTAGTGAGGGAAACAAAGATATCCAGATACACAAAAACAGAGGTTATTATTTTTTACCTACAGAATCAATTCATAAAAATTACAAAAGGAAAATTTTTATGTTGGAAAAAATTTAGAAACTAAATCATATGCAAACACACACAGAAAATAAATTACTACTGATTTTATAATTCCAAATGATATTGTGCATGAAAATTTATTTCCAATCTTAGCTTAAGGGATAAACACAACTGTATAAAATGTGTTATTGAGTCAATAACATATAAAAAGCCATATACTTATAACAAAAGCAAGAAGGAGATTGATGGAAACCCAGCTTTATGGCAAATAAAATAAGATAGTAGAGTGCATTCAGAGGAATGAATAAGAATTGGAAATAATAAAGCTAAATAAGAAATATCACAAATACATACTGACTCCTGCTTCCTTCTCTCATATTCAGAAAAATTAATAAAGTTGTAACATGAAATAATAGAAGAGTGTATAGTGCTTATATCACATAACTATAAAAGAATAGCATCTCTGTACAAAGGAAAATAGGAAGAGGGAGAAAGCACAATGTTATTTGTCACATTGAAACAGAGTCACTATAATCTAAAGCTTATTGTGGTATAGTATACTTTGTAATAAATAATGAATCAAAAATGAAATACCCTAAAAATTAACAGAATACTTGAGTAAGTCAAAATGATGATTACAATATTCACTCTGTAAAAGAGAAGGGAAGAATAAGAAAGATAAAATCCTAAGACACAGTGAAGTCAAAAAACAAAAAAATTCAGCTTGAGAATATATTCAACAAAAAGTATAAAACTTAAATCTTAAGACCCACAAAGGTGATTTTAACATATAATAGAAAAGAATGGATTGGAGGATTTAGTATTGGTAAGATGGCAGTGATTTAGAGATTCAATTAAATTCTTGTGAAAATCTCAACCAGAGTTTATAAAAATTAACAAGGTGATATCAAAATTTATGTGAAATTACAACTCAGAACAGCCAAACCTAATTTTAAAGAACAAAATAGAAGGATTCTTTCTTCCCAATTTCAAAACCGATGGTAAAGCTCTCATTAGCAAGACAAATACATGTATGAGTAGATGAAAATGAAGAGTGGAGAAATAAGCCCAAATGTCTCTCATCTACTGATCAACAGAAGAAGAAAGGCCATTTAACATCACAAGCCAAGCTCTTCATCAGGGGATGGTAACAATAAAAACAGCATCCAATATTGTGAAGAAGAGGAGAGGTAGTGATGAATACCATGGCTGTGGATTGAGCAATGGATTCTTTTTTTTCTCATTCTTTTTAATTTTTTGTATCTTTCACATCATGCATCTCCATCCCATCCATTTCCCTGTCCCTTCGTATCCACCCTCTGTCCTTGCAACCCCTGCCCCACAAATAAAATAGAATTTAAGAGAAAAAAAAAAGAAGAAAAGAGAAAGAAAAAATCAGTGTTGTCATGGAAGCTGTAGTGTGACTCAGTGACTCACATAGTAAACACTTTCATCCATATATCTTTACTTGCAAGAGTTCATTGCAAAGAATTCTTGGTCTGGTTCAAAGCCTCTAGTTTCTGCTACACTAGGGATGCTGGCCCTTCACTGGGATTCCTCTTGGTTATCCTGCTGTTGCCCTGTGTTTTGAAATCCTGCAGCTTTGAGTCTGCAGGACCGATCCCTTCACCTGCTCCAGCAGGTCACAGATGGGGTGGATGTTGGGGTGGGCCAACTCATAACCCTGATTCTGGGCAGGAGTAGTTACAGGGTTGGTCAGTCCACCAGCTCTCCCCTGCTCTCACCACCAGGGTGAGCTCTCCTGCATTGCCTGGTGAGTCCACCCCTTGCAGTGAGGAGCAAGGGGTGGGGCCAGTTCTGCTTCTCACGTTTTCAGGTTCGGATCTCCCACATCTACAGCTTCAGGGTCAGCTCTACTGTGTTGTCCAGGTTGGTGCAGGGAATGAATAGCTATATACTTTGGGTTTCACCAAAATTAAAATCATTTGTGACTAAAGAGAGACTATCAAAATAGGTAAAGGAGTAGCCACAGAATGGGATAAGATATTGGAACATCATGTATCCCATGATGGGTTATATAAAACATAAAAATACATCATATAACTCAATACTGGAAGGAGAAATAATCCAGTGAGAAAAATGGCAAAGAATCTGAGTAGAAAACTCTGCAAAGAGGAAGACACTTGGCAGCAGATATCAGCCAGGGAATGGAGTCAAAACCACAGGGTGATTCTACTTTAAGCTCAGTAAGACAGCTAAAAGAGTCGATGGCAAGTATTTGTGAGAATATGAGAATCCAGAACTGTCATTCAGTGTAGTTTAAAATGCAAAATGCCGGCCAGCAGTGGTTGTGCATGCCTTTAATCCCAGCACTTGGGAGGTAGAGCCAGGTGGATCTCTGTGAGTTTTGAGGTCAGCATGGTCTACAGAGCGAGATCCAGGACAGGCACCAAAACTACAGAGAGAAACCCTGTCTTGAAAAACCAAAAAAAAAAAAATGCAAAATGCCACCAACACTTTGGAATACCTGCTGGCCTTATCTAGAATGAACAGAGCAACCATGTGAATGTGTAAGTTTACATTCAGATATGCACCCAAGAAATATGGAGAGATGTATATCAACATGACCTTGTACACAAATGTTTATAGCAAAAACAACAGTCTCAAAGTGGAAAAATACACTTGTCATGAACTGATGAGTGGGAATATAAGATACGGTCCTGTATATTCAGACCATGGGATGCTATCTGCTCATGGGAAGAAATCTAGTACTAATTAGTGATATGAAATAGCTAAGTCTTGAAAATGTCCTAGGAAATGGAAGCCTCTCTACAGAGACTACATGACATCAATTCTGGGAAGAGATCTGGAGATTGATGCACTTCTTTGGTTTCTTAAAGCCGAGGAAGTGGGGGAAGGGGGTCATTATTAGGAGACAGAGTTTCTTTCTTTTCACTTGTTTGAGACTGGGTCTCACTATGAAACTGGCTAGCCTGGAATTTGCTATATAGACTAGGCTGGCCTTGGTCTCACAGAGATCTGCCTGCCTACAGTTTTCTGAAATTAACCATAGTAACAGATGCATTATTTGTGGACATACTGAAATCACCAAATTACACAAATTAAGTTGATGTGTTGCATAGCATAAGAATTCTATGGTAATTTTCTGGAAGGGAGATCATGGGACAGGCTAGTGGATCCCTTTCTATATGTGGGAAGATCAGTCAACCTCATTCCCACCCACGTGAAGGCACTCTTTTACCAGAAGTGCTTCATGAATTGTGTGCCTCTAGATGCTAGGCACACCAAAGGGTAAGACATAAGTGATGAAGAAATGCCAGAGACTGCAAGCAAAGGCGAGCCTCCTGATTTTCTCGTGTGGATGCCATCTACTACTTAATGCACAGAGGAAATGCTCGCCTTGAATTTAAAAAAATCTTGAATGAATTGACTTGAAACAGAACATGATGTCAGAAGCAGAGACAAGTACATGGCTGGCAATTTTACACATTATTCCCAAACATTAAATTTAAAAAATAATGTTTTATTCATGGGCACAAATAAAAATGCATTTGCGCTCGGTGTTTAGGAAATGTGCTGAATGCATGAATGGACAATGACTGCAGGGGGTACAGGACAGGACACTTGTGCAAATTTACTGTGGGGCAGACAGCACTGAGTCTTGCTCAAGCTGGTGCATGACAGGAACTTATTTTCCTCCTCAGCTTTCCCCCTGCCTTTCTCATCAGAGTGTAATGTAAAAGACATATGTGCAGGGAAGGCACAGCAGTCTTGCTAACATGTTTTCAGAAACTCTGACATGGATTTTACACTATGGGCTTTTGTGTTCATGATGCTACCTGGTTCAATACCATCATTTTCATCACATCCAAACAGAAAGGACTTAACGAAATGCTTTCTATCGTTGCCTTGTGGAGCTTAATGCTGACTCATTCTTTATTACGCTCATAAATCAGAATAGTTTTGACAGCTGTATCTCGTAGATAACACACTGAGAAATGGTCTTTTATCAAGACAGTTCTGTATGTGGGTATAATATCCATAAAGACTTGTGCTAATGTAGATAAACATATCTTTGAATTCTTGTTGGGGACACAAGAGTGTTCTACCTGTGCAAATTGGACCTAAAAGTTTGAGGGGAAACTCATGATCATGATTGTGGTCATGACAAGGTTACCTGAGAAAATGTGCTGCAGTTCTCTTGCCTTATCCTTATGACAAAATTTTTAACACTTCATTTTCAAAATTAGTAATGTTAAGGATCAGTACAGGAAGCCATCAGTGAGTGTATACCAGTGCAGCAAAAGTTGAACTCTTCACCACCTAGAGCATAGATAGTATTTATGTGTCATTGTGACAGGGAACACCCTCCCAAGTAACATGGCTTATGTGGACAACAAATTGACTTGACTAGTCACATGCCATTTGTACTACTTTCATAAGTAACACAATTACAGAAAATAAGACCTCTATAATCAAACTCTCAAGAAGCTGGCCTGAGTCTAAAATAAGAGGAAGCCAGTTAAGAGGGCCTAGGAAAAACACCCAAGTCTGTAGCAGTTATAGCAGGGTGATTTCAGAATTTATTGATGTGTGCATATTGCCACAGTCTTTGCACTGTGCTAGGCTTGTGATTTCAACTGTGAGCAAAACTGTTGTACTTGACCTATCGATATTTACATTATTAAAATTGTCATGAAATTTAAGTGTGTTTTATACTATTTTCTTCCTATAATTACTTCATTAGTTTCTACCAAAATAGTAGTAGTAGTAGTACTATTCAAGTAGTTTGTGAAACTGGACAACAATATGTGTGTGTCTGTACCCAGATGTGTGTGTGCCTACTTATGTATGTGTATCCAGTTGGGACTGTGACCACTTGTGTGTGCATGTATGCTCATATATGTGTGCATGCAGTGCATTTGCTTGTGAGTGTATGTGTCTCGGTGATTTGGGGTTGACTTTGATGATTGTTCTGTAGAGATGACTACCTTTTTTGTTTTTTTGTTTGGTTGTAAGATAAGGTCTCGTTCTGATTACACTGCTCCAGAGACTGACTGGCCAGTGGGTCCTTGGGATCCACCTGTCTTTATGGCGCCCAATGGGATGGCTTGAGTTTCCACCTGAAACTTGAGAATACTTAATAAGCAATTCTAAACAGAGACCCAAACAAGTTCCTGCTTCATGTCCCATGTGAGTGGGGAGACGCTGCAGCATTTGGGCTTGAGCGCAACGTGACAGATTCCCACTGCAGTACACAGTGGTATCAAGCCACACAGGCACACTGCATGACAGATTTAGCTTTTACTAGTACATAAAAAGAGGTTTCTGGGCTACACACTGCTTTAATGGAGGCATAGACCCACTGCTTCCTAGAGTTGATGATACACATGGCCCAGAGCTGGAGGTAAATTACCTCCGCCATGTTGAAATGCTAAAATGGGCAGAGGTGGCAGCCTTTCATTCTGTCCATGCAGTTTAGCAGTTTAAAGTCTCCCCTGGACAGAAAAGAATTATAGATTCAAATTAAAACAGATTCAGATAAAATAAGACTTTAAACAGTTTACATTGTGTATAAAAATGTACATAGGCTCAGAAAAAAAAGGAGAATATACAGTCAAATAAAGAAATAGTTTTAAAAAAATAGTCTTTAAAGAGACAGTAAAAGTAATATAAAAATAAGCCACATAAAGATGGAAATCACACAGAGAGTTTAGATTATATTGTCTTTGAGATTTTTAACTACAGACAGACATTTGATTATAAAAGCTGCAGAGTTAAATCAATATGTATATTTTAAAGGTATCTGAACTTCAAAGTTTCTGTCTAAGGATATATTGCTTTGGAAAAGAGGTTCTATTTTAGTTTCTACAGAAGATGAGAACTTATGGATTGCTTCCAGGCTAATATGGTTTGACCAGCTAAGATCCCCTGAAAGGTCTCCAATGACACCATGGCCCAGGTCATCCAACATCCAAAATCACCTTCAAGGCAGCTGGCTCAGAGAATACAGCCTCACCCTCACAGACTACTCCAGTCAGGACTTGACCATAATCCTAAATTTTTTTTTTTTCGAGACAGGGTTTCTCTGTGTAGCTTTGCGCTTTTCCTGGAGCTCACTTGGTAGCCAAGGCTGACCTCGAACTCACAGAGATCCGCCTGCCTCTGCCTCCCGAGTGCTGGGATTAAAGGCGTGCGCCACCAACGCCCGGCCCTAAAATTTTTTTGTGTGTCCCCATAAGATTACCAGTGCCCTCTATCAGCAGGAAGTAGCCTAGAAAACTATGCCCACATTTCCCCAAAATGGATTGTGGATATTTGTCTTTGTTAGAGATTGGTTACAAATTGTTTTTGGTCATAGTCAATATCTTTCTAAAAGAAGAAAGGGGGATATGACATAGAAATGTAGGATACAGATATGATAGGATGAAAGGGTGGATTATTGAATCTGCTTTCAAAGAGCAGCAACTTGTTTAAAATGTTTTAAATTGCTAAAGATTTCAGTTTATTGACAAAAATTTAAAGTTAATTTTGTTATACTGTATGTATATTTTTACTCTTGTTTAAGGTAATATGTTTATACAACTCATTTAAAATTGTCATGTATCACTAAGAAATAAAGATTAATAGTTAATCATCTATGATAATCAAACTTATAGTCATGTTAGTTAAGTTTTCTCAGTATACATAGATATATTTCAATTAGGTAGGTAATCATCAAATACTTCAAAGACCTACAGAATATGGCATTTAAAATGTTTTAAGAACTTTGACTTTCTGGACACTGAGACATGTCTGCTCCTGGCAGCACCAATCTGCTTTAAAGAAGAAAATGGGCATTGAAGAAACTCATTATGGAGTTTGCTTTCTTTATGGCAAAAGTTAGCCACTGGGCAAAAATGTGCCCTTGCATAGACTGCTTGACAGTATGTTGTATTAAATGGACATGCAGGACCCATAGGAAAGTGACCACTGAACTTGCAAGATGAGATGGTCCTTCAGGTTCCTGCTTCACAGAAGAAACTGTCAGATATTCTACAGGACACAGAGAAAAGTGACTGAGAAACTCTAGGCCTAAGGGCTGAATATGGATGCCCCATTGTTACAAAGGAACTTTGGATGACTGTACAGGCAGACAGCTATCTCTGTGATTCTTGATTTTTAGAAGTTGCTTACAATGCTCTTCCTGTTTACTTAGGTAATATTATATCCTTCTGGGGTCTTTGATGTAGTTGAAGATTAGATAGTTATAATTATGGTTTTCCTTGGTTATGATAAGAGATAAAGTAGATATGAAACCTTAGACTCACAAATATAGGATAGATACGATATCATCTTTAATTTTGCCAAATACAAATAGACTAGATATTATAATTCTTGCTTGATAATTGTTTTATTATATGTAATTTTACTATGTTGAAATTAAAACCTTCCTTTTGAATAGAAAGAAAAGGGGAATGATGGGTGATGGCTTTCTGTATGCTGTGAATATGTGTTGCTCTGATTGGTTGATAAATAAAGCTTTTTGGCCAATGGTGAAGCAGAATAGGGTTAGGTGAGATATTCTAACTGGAGAGGAGGAAGGAGAAAGGCTGAACAGAGGAGACACTGCCAGCTGCCACCATGGGAAGCAAGATGTAAAGGTACTGGTAAGCCACAAGCCACATGGCAAAGTATAGATTTATAGAAATGGATTAATTTGACATGTAAGAGCTAGCTAATGAGAAGCCTAAGCCATTAGACCATACATTTCGTAATTAATATAAGCCTCTGTGTGTTCATTTAGATCTGAGTGGCTGCGAGTCTGTGGGGCCACGGGAGCCAGGCAGGATTAGGAAAACTTCAGCTACAGAGTTGCAATCTTGTGCTGCAATGCCCAGCTTTCTACTTGAGTGCTGGGGGTGCAAATCTGGTTCCTCATGCTTTGCATAGCAAGCACTTTGCCCACTGAGCTAGATCTTCAGGTTCCTGAAAAATTCTTGTTGGGAATTTTTAGTATGAATCAGTCTTTAATGAGAAAAAAATCAAACATGGAGCTAATGACTACTGTAAATAGATCAAGATCTCAATGTCCCATCATGCTCTGGAGACCTGGTGAGAGACTCCCAAATTAAATAGGAAAGTTGTGAGAGGATTCAAGTCTGGATGCTTGCCCTATGATCTTCCTCATGACAATGCATATGTCATTTGCTACAGACAAGGATGACATAAGGTGACACAGAGTCAAAAATCCTTCAATAATAATGATAACAAAGTTCTCACAATTCAACAAGACTGTGGGAGAATGGCAGACCTGAAGTTGGATGCATTTACTGAGAACAGGAAAGTCATTTAACTGTGAATGCAGGAAGCAGCTAAGGCAAAATATGAAGGGTTAGACTCTCAGACACAGTGTCTTCACTGAGAAATGATTCTGAAAATCTTAAGGGAAAACATATAACTATACAGAAGAAACATAACCTTTAAATATTTTTTGTTGTCACTTTATTCCAAGGTGTCATAATACACACTATAAAATCCCTGCAAAATTATTCCTACTTGTAATGCACAATTCTCCTAATCATCACCATTTCAAATCAGATACACCTCAACTCTTTGGAAAATGTTAACTTTAACTTCTAAAAAGTTCTGTATTTCATTTTAGCATGGCTTGAAGTTCCAAAATCAGAAGGAGATTTTGTAGTTAGTTTTTAAGTTTTTAATGATTGTAGTTTTTAATTTTATATTGTTAAGATAGTTAACTGATTCAATAAATGTTTCCTAGAAATTATGCTACATGCTAATTTCTCAGAAATTGACATTTGCATTATCTGAACCAATATGGGAAATAAATATGCAAATGAATATTTCTAACTATATTTGAGTAGCCATCACCTCAACCACCTAAATCTTGGTCCCTAAATTTAATATTTAAAATGACACCATGGAAAATGGTAAATCACAGTAAATAAAGGCACACCAAGTCAATGAGGGGTGTGTGTGTGTGTGTGTGTGTGTGTGTGTGTGTGTGTGTGTGTGTGTTGGCAGGGGTAGGTAAAGAATGCAACAATTGTGATGAAACTATAAGAGAAGGTTCAAAGTATTTCTTGAAGACCCCGATTTATTCATGGAGAATGGTAAGTTCTAAGCCCAGAACTAAGTGTGACACTTGGGTGCTGAGTGAGAGCCAAGGGTGCTGCAGAAGCAAGGACTGTGTGAAGCAGTGACTGCCAGACTTAGGAGTCAAAAAGGACTACAGGGAGTGATATCTACCCAGAAACTGACTCTAGTGGTTTCTGCTTCCATCCTACCATCCACTCAGTTGCCCAATGTTCGAAAATAGACAAATGAGCATCTTAGTTAGACTATTTTGAACAGTTGAAATGACATTTTAGTCCATTTATCTCATAAAGTTCCCAACTCAACATTCACGAAAAGAAAATCTCATCACATCCTCTAATAGAGGCAAATCACGTTGACAAAAAAGCCTGTGCAGGTGTAGTCTCTGTATTCTTCCAGACTCAACATTGTTACTCTCTCTCCACATTTTAAATCTGATACTCCTTCTTTTCTTCCTTTCTCCTAATGTTGACTATGCCTAGAATTAGTCATTCATCACTAGATGCAGGCTCATTGCCTAGCTCCTGCTCATTCTCCAGTTCCCTGCTGAGATAGTGTTTATTCCCCAAGGTGGTCTTGAGTCTCCAAATCCAAACCATTGCCACTGTGTTTCTACTACAAGCTCTCTTCTCATTCAACCTGTAAATTCTCTGTTTGGAATAGCTAAACCCAAATAGACTTCTGATGCCTCCAAGAAACAAGGATGGCCTATTTTCTTCCATTATTGTATTCTTTCGGTATTCCTTGGTGTAGAGACTCAATAAGTATCTGTTAACTGATGAACAAAATATAAAACAACATATAAATAAATTCATTATTTAATGAAGTTTCTATATAAACATTAAATCAGAGTTTATAATATTCCTAAAATACGCATCTCTACTGTCTTATTCATAAGTGAAAATCAGAACATGAAGAGACAATTGTGAAAGCCAAGCTCAGATGGTATTCTAAGATCTCCATCAGCATTAATCCTAGTCCTACATGCAGTCTAATTTCTGCTCTGACAATATGAATGAAAATATTGTGAACAAGGAATAGTGAGCCAAACTGCACATATGAGTTCCATGGGAAAGCAACTGCTGCTAGAAAGAGCACTGTTCATAGTACAGCCACAGGGGATGATGGAGAGGTCTGGTCCTCTTTAGAGAAGCCAGGGAAAACACTCTCCCTGGTATTGGAGAAGAGAGCACATTTACAAACCAATGAAGAGTGGTCCTCCCTAACAGCCCTGAAGTCCAGGCACCTTTGGCAGTGAACACCTTCACCAAGGCAGGTGGTGCTGAGACAAGGCAGCTGACAGACATGCTTCCCAGCCTCAGAAACCTGGTCAATGCTGACAGTCTGACTCCATCAGGAAACTGGCTGAAACTCTGCCCACACAACTGTGGGTGGAAGAGCATCAGATGCAGATACAGAGGAAGAGAGAGGGAGGAGGAGGGAAGAAGGAACAAGCAGCAGAGGGGGGTTTAAGATCTCGCTGACAATTTAGATGAGGCATTTACAAGGGAGGCAAACTGAATGGAATCAACTTTTGAAGAAGTTATCGGAGAGCTGAAATTTTATATTTTGACACCTTTTTGTTTTATGTTACTGGGTCTGATAAAATTGAGGTCTTCAGTATTTTTAAGTCCAAGTCCCTTGGGCATTGCAGTTCTTTTGAATTTTGCTTACACACAATTCATTCTCTGCAGCTAATTAAGCTGAAGAAGTATAGAATCAAGTTTGAAACAAAAGATGATAAAGTTCTTAGCCTATATAGCAACAAAACCATTGTGACATGTTAAAATTTTTGTACACACTAAACATGACTTATAGTCAAGTTTAAAACTTTCGATCATCTTTCCTAATATTGGGATTCCTCAATGATACTTATCTCATGCATGAAACACTTTGAGAACAGACAGTGTCTTGTTTTCAGACAGAAGGGTATCAGGAAACCCATCACCCCCATTCTCTGCTCTCATGAGGCACAGACATAATTTTATTGTACTTTTGGTTTTACAGCATTTACTCAATGACTGAGTTCTGAAAATCATTCTTTCTTTGAGCTTCCTAAGGACGTGTGTAAAAATATAAAGTTGTGGTATTGTATTCCCCCAAATATTGTGCATGCTAATAAACTTATCTGGGGTCAGAGACAGAACAGCCACAATATTAAACATAGAGGTTAGGCAGTGGTAGCACACGCCTTTAATCCCAGCATTCCAGAGACAGAAATCCCTCTGGATCTCTGTGAGTTCAAGGCCACAATGGAAAGGCCAGGCATGGTGACACACGCCTTTAATCTCAGAAAGCGAGCCTTCAATCCCAGGGAGTGGTGGTAGAAAGCAGAAAGGTATATAAGGCGTGAGGACCAGAAACTCAAGGCATTTGGCCTGGGTAAGCATTTGGCATGGGTAAGTGCTGTGGATGTTCTGTATGGCAAATGTGTTACTTCCTGACTAGCCACTGGCCAATAAAACACTGATTGGCCAGTGGCTAGGCAGGAAGTATAGGCGGGACTAACAGAGAGAATTAAAAGAACAGGAAGGCGGAGGGAGTCACTGCCAGCCACCGCCAGGACAAGCAGCATGTAAAGATGCCGGTAAGCCACGAGCCACGTGGCAAGGTATAGATTTATAGAAATGGATTAATTTAAGCTATAAGGACAGTTAGCAAGAAGCCTGCCACGGCCATACAGTTTGTAAGCAATATAAGTCTCTGTGTTTACTTGGTTGGGTCTGAGCGGCTGTGGGACTGGCAGGTGAAAGAGATTTATCCTGAGCATGGGCCAGGCAGGAAAACTCGAGTTACAGGTAAGCATTTGGCCTGGAGAAGCTTTTGGCTGGTTAAGCATTTGGCCTGGTTAAGCTTTCAGGCTTCTAGCAGCACAGTTCAGCTAAGACCCATTCTGGATGAGGACTCAGAAGCCTCCAGTCTGAGGAAATAAGACCAGGTGAGGATCTGACGAGGTGAGGTAGCTGTGGCTTATTCTGTCTCTCTGACCTTCCAGTGTTCACCCCAATACCCGGCTCAAGTTTGATTTTATTAATAAGAACTTTTAAGACTCATGCTACATAAAGTTATCCTCTTGTTTCTACTCATGTTTTCCAGGGGTCTGGACCTCTTTAATGGACACAAGCATCTTCACTGTTTCATTGTTTTGTTATACTCTATTATTTATGTGACTGTGTCACTCAATCAACCAATTTTTCAAGAGTAGGAATTGTATTTTACTTAATATCAGCATCTTCCTTTCCAGCGTGATAACTGGGATTTTGTATCAGTGTTTCTTTAATGGGTGAAATAACATTTTCCTTATCACTTTTGCAAATTTCGTATTTTGATGATATTAAACACCTCACCAATGAGTCAGAATTGCATCTTCCTAGATACTGGGGATCATTTCCTACTCTCTCTGAGATAAAGTCCAAACCTTTCACACTCGGTGGGGACTGCTGTTCACTGGGCCTTCTGCTTCATTTTCCATTTCAGTCCTGCCTCTTGTCTTGTCTCAAGCACGCACCAACTCCCATCAGTCACCAAACCAGACTCTCCCTCATTCACGGCATGCGTGACACGCTGCGCTGCTTGCTGGTTTATAGTTACAATCCAAACAGTGGTCTTTAGAATTTTCTCCTGGATCCACTCTAAACGCTTCAAATATATTTTTCATTTGACTTTGAGTTTGACCATTATATTCCTAGTATTTAACTCATGGATTTGCACAAGTATATATTGTGCAATGCAGATTAGCTCCTTATTTTATGAGTAATTCAAGTTGAAAAGAGACTAACTCAGTTTAGTAACAGCTGAAGGTTTCTAAATAACTTCCTTTTCTGTTTTATTTTTGAAAATTGTTTCTTTTAAAACCCAAATAATATAATATATTTTAGCAAAATATGTCCCGACAATCATAAATTTACATTCACAAGCCTCCTCTGAAAAAGGAGGCTTTCTTTTCTTGCACCATGCCTCCTTACTGATTTAATGTTAGTGCATCACTCCACCTGTCATGGAGTACGTTCAACGTCTCTCCACTTACACTGGTGTCCCTGTAATCCAATAATGAATGTTTGAAAGCTAGGGAGTTAGCCCAGTCAGTAAAGTGCTCACCACTCAAGCATGATGATCTGGGTTGAATACCCAAAACTAATGTTAAAAACTGAACAGCTAGTGTGGTCTTGCACACAGAGGGAGAAGGAGACAGGCAGAACACCAGGGTTTGCTGGCTCTTCACTTGACCTAATCAAGAATTTCCAAGTTTCATTGAGAAAACTTATTTCAAAACGCAAAGTGGATGGTTCCCAGGAACAATACATGAGGTTGTCCTCTGGGCCTTACAGCATGAGTACAAAAAGATACATGTGCACCTATACATATACAAACATGTGTGACTACAGACACACACACACACACACACACACACACACACACACACACACACACACACAAGCAAGACTGAAGATTTGGATCACTCTGCCAACCAAAGGACACTGAGTACTAGGGGTGTGCCCCGAAAGCTGTGGGTGAAGCCAAGAACAAGTAGCAGAAGCAGGAAGTTATAAATATCAGCTATTGCCATTGACCAGTTATGGAAATGAGATACATAACTGTCATAAGTATTTTACTTTCTCTGATTATAAATAGGTTTTCTGTATACTTATGTATTGAAATATATTTGATTTCCTGTTTTGGTATTTATAATATAATACATTGACTTTATGTTAGAATTTGGTACTATTGATTTTATACCATAGCATTTAAGCTACTGGATAACAAGATAAGAATAAACATCACTTGAGTATTTTACTTCCTCTCAAAATGAGAGGTTAGTCTCTTCAATATTAAATCTAGAATGGTTACTGTTTCTTGTTATGCAGAATTATGACCTGGTTACTGTCATTTCTTTTGCTTTAAGCATGGTGTAAGAAGATACAGATGGACACTGGGTTCATAAGGGTCAACCTTTGTTGGTTATTTTTATGAACCAGCTTGACTAGAATATATATGACAGAAAGCTGATAAAGCATTGCTTTCTACATGTTAGGGCAGGGAGTGATTCTTATTTGCCTGGCAAGTTGGCTGTAGAGTATTACATCATCAGAGTTAGAGGGTGTTATCCAATCCATTGAAGACTTGAGCAGAAGACAGAGGAATAGTGAATCTACGCTTTTCAGGAATTAGGCATCCATCTCTTCCTGTTCTAAGACACTGGCACTGTTCAATTGAGTTTCATTCTTCTTACTTAGACTAAAACTTATGCCACAAGTCTCCCTCATTTTCAGGCTTGTGGAGTTAGATTAGAGATATCTCACTACCTTCCCTGGATCACAGTCTATAGTTGGCATATCAAGAGCTTCCACAGTTACGTGAGTCATCTTTTACTAAATAGATATCTAAATATGTATCTATCTGCCTTATATTTTATATATTCTATTGATTTTGCTTTCTTGGAGAACATTCAGTAATACAGAAGGCATTCCCAGGAATAATGTCTTAGTTAATGAAAGTATAGAAATAAACATCACAGGTGAATATTGAGGTTTTAAATTTTCTATAAACACCAAGATGAAATCAATTAAAGATGCTTAATTTCTTTATATCATTGTGGTTTAAAACTCACAAAACTAGCATTATGATGTTACATTCAGTAACGATCCCCAGTGCTCCCCAGTTTGCTATGATGCCTTTGTCATCAATCCCTCATGCTGAAAATTGATATCATTTAAATTACTGTGTGGTAAAATAGTGAGGAATCTCTGCTCAGAAGGTAAATTGTATCCTATCACCTGGACTAGGACAGGCTAAGTCCAAAGACTGGTACTGGTGAATTTAACAACTAAGGTGATGATGTGAAGACACTGCTATCATGAAAAATCAGATGGGATCAAGAGCACAGTAACATAGTCCAATGTCACCACTTGTCAACTCAATAAGCATTCGATAGGGAGTGAGCCTCAGGCATACAAATTGCTTCAGCATGTGAACATGCCACCATCACACTCTCCCTCTGTCCCTGGTTTACATAGACCTCTCCTAGAATTTCACAAAACATTGTTTTCTGGTGGAATTAATTCTGACTCATGGTACCAGAGAAGTAGCATTTTAGTTGAACATTGATTCCAATGGGATCAAGGCATACTTTAACAAGTAGGGATTCCAAGGTATCCTAGGATCTGTTTTGTAAGTGCATGCTATTCATAGAGATATACGATGGGATTACTGCCTCTGTAGATAATTACATGTTTCAGGTATCTGCACAGTAAGTGGAACTAGAAGGAAGGATGAGATCACAAGAGGAGAGAAAGAGAAGGCAGTATTTACTCCCTTGAAGAATTTAATATACTTCTCTATGTGGCCAATCTCAGGAGGTGATTTATAGGCTACTGAAAATGTGTATTAAGTTTCCCAAATAAAATGCATGAGTTGAGAACATTCTTGTCATTTCTAAAGAAGCTTTAAATTCTGGTGCCAGTAGGAACCACACTGGCAACAAATGCCTATTAAAAAATGTATTCCATCTTGTTCAGACTTTATAGTTGCTTACAGGTTAAACATTATTATTCACGGTTAAAAGTGAAGACTTACTAAGTCATAAATATGATAAATGTGGCTTTCTGACTAGGAAGTAAATAGGAGCCATATTGTAGTAGTTGAGGGCATGCCATCAGTCAAGTGTCTTCCTGCTTATTACCAAGAGACTTTGTTTTGTGTGTTTGTGTTTTGATCACACACACACACACATACACACATTGTGCTTCCCTTCCTCTCACCCCACTCTCTCTTATCTTTCTCTCACTTTGGTCACCCACATCCATAGATTTTAACATAGCTATGGGTTTGGAACTATCTATTGGAGCCTAGCAGCCTTACTTTTTGGATGCAAGCGAAATTAATGACTGTCCTCCCAGAATCCTTCAGTTGCCAATAGATCAGCAGGGAGGGTTAAAGCCTCATCAGCTCCTCCTCCATCCATGACTGGCTGGAGATAGGCCCAGCCTTGTAAAGGCCCAGGGCAGTGAAGATAATGTTTAGTAACTCTTCTTATCATTGGACTCTTATATTCTGTCTGTTTCCTCTTCTACAAGATTATCTTAATTTACATTGAAGTTGCAGTGGTTTAAATGTGAGCTAAATTAGAAATTTTTTGATTTATAGAGATTTTATTTTCCTATATGTAAAACAAGGAAAAATAACAAGTTTATTTCTAATGGATCATTGGGAAGATGGCATAATATAGTTCTTTAAGTAGTTCCCTAACTATTGTGGTAACACAGAACATTCTACTTTCATCATTGGTCCCCAGGACAAATTAATTAGTTCATGCTTTTGAGCCCATTAAGTCAAGCTATCCTCTTGGCATGACATTTCCATTTCAAAACTATAAAGTACATGACAATAGGGGCCTGTGAGATGCCTCCATTGGTAAAAGTGCTTGCTTCTCAAGCTTGAGG
>CABHPQ010137115.1:0-11184 GCA_902168405.1 Peromyscus aztecus
GCAACACTGAAACCTGACTCTCCGCCCTCATTCCAGAGCAGAGTGTTTTCCTCCTTTCTGGGCAGCAGAGGAAACCCCTCCCTCTCTCTAAACTGTAGCTTTGGCTCCCAAAGTCAAGCGAGGCTCTCAACCCTAGCCAGCCTGACTCAGACAGCCCAGGGTGGAGACTCACCTGAGGAATCTCTCCCCAAGAAGCCTTTCCACCCCCGTGCCTGGTCACCCGGCCATGGAGGGCCTCCAGTGAAGCTGATAATCGCCCTCTCTGAGTCTTGCCTCTGTGACCACCCTGGGTCACTGTGGTTCAGGAGGTGGAATTTCCCTCTTTCGAGTTGGGATTTATTCCCAAGTGTCAATTGTAGGGACTTGACGTGCTGACCCTTGACCCTTACATCATCCCTAACCTCTGCACTCCCACCTCAGACCCCTCACATGGGATCCTGCTGTGGGAGAAAAATCAGGTTCATAGGAAAGGGGAGCTAGGACTGGTTATCAGGGAGGGTAGAGTCATGGAACAGGAACTGGTTATCTGCTTGAATACAAGAGAACTTGTTCACTCCGCACACAGCAACCAGCTAGCCATAGGCCAGTTATTCTGAGGCTGAGGCAAGAGCATTGAAAATTCAAGGTCTGCCAAGGGCCTGGACAACTTAGCAAAACTTGTCTTACGATAAAAAGTCAAGGGAGGTGGAGGGCAGACGAGAAGGGGCGGGGAATGAATGGAACAAAGATACATGATGTGAAAAACACATAGAATAAATGAATTTTATTAATAAAATTAAAAAAGATAAAAAGTAAATGGTTATTAGGAGCATGACTTAGCAGAAGAGCCCCTGCCTAGACTCCCCCAGTGAGGGGCTGGGGTGTAGCTCAGTGGTAGAGCACCTGCCTAGAATTTCCCAGTGAGGGGCTGGGGTATGGCTCAGTGGTAGAGTCTGTTGGGGGGACCTAGGTTATATTTTCTCTCCTTTTAAAGATTTATTTTTTATCACTTTTAATCATGTGTACATATTTGTGTCTCTATGTGAGTGTGTGCAGGCACCCAAGGAGGCCAGAGGCATCAGATTTCCCAAGAGCTGGAGTTACAGGTGGTTGTGAGCCACCCAAAGTGGATGTAGGAATTGAACTCTGGTCCTTGGGAAGAGCTTTTACATGCTCTTAACCTCTGAGCCATCTTTCCAGCTTCTGGGTTCCATTCTCAGTACCATGCATACATAAGGGCCCTGAGTTCTAATTGAAGCTTCACCCTTTCCCTCAACAGGAAACTCTTATTGAGGAAATGCACCCCATCTGAGTTTGTGGCGTGTGCATGAATGTAGGTGACAGAGGCATTGTGTCCCGTCCCTGAAGAAAGCATTTAATGTATCCTTGAGGGGTTGTGAGAATGAGAGGACCAGAAGTCTTCTCCGGTCCACCGAATGGCTTTCTGTGCTGGTTTCCTTCTGTTGCTATGGCAACTCCCTAAAGCAGCTTAGGGGAGGAAGGATTTATTTTAGCTTACAGGTTACCATCTATGAGGGAAGTCATGACGGGAACTACAGACACAGGAACAGGCATCATGTTCAAAGAATCTTGGAGGAAAAACAAAATCCAAACATTTTAAGATGTTTTTATTTACTTAGCGTGTGTGTGTGTGTGTGTGTGTGTGTCCTTACATGAATACCACGGCATGCATGCACGTGGAGGTCTGACGGCAGCTTGTGGGAGTGAGCTCTGTTCTTCCATCGTGTGGATTCCTGGGACTGAACTCAGGCCGTCAGGCTTGGTGGAGACTCCTTCCCATGCTGAGGCATCTCACAGGCCGCAGAGGATCTTATGGGACTAGAATGTCACATGGAGACTGTGCTTGGTGGCCCATGCCTGTTATCCTGGCGCTGGGGTGGTGAGGGCAGGGAGATCACCACACATGAAAGGCCATCTGAGCGACTTCCAGACCCCACCCCCCCTCGACTCAGAACAGAAAACAACAAGAACGAGACAGGGACCAGGATGTTGCTCGGTTGGCAGACTGCTTGCCTAGGGTTCATGAAGACCCAGGTTCAACTCCCAGCACCATATAAACCAGGCATGGTAGGCACACCTGTAATCATAGAACTCAGTGCAGGGGGAGGCAGGAGGATCAAAAATATAAGGTCATCCTTAGCTTCATAGCCAAATTCGAAGCCAGTCTGGGCCACATGAGACCAGTAAAGGGACCTGCTGCCAAGCCTGATGTCACATGAGGTCCCCAGTGGAAGGGGAAAACTGACTCCTGAAAACTGCCCTTTGACCTCCACACAAATGTGGTGGTACACATAATTAATTAATTAAACTGGTGAGATGGCCAGGTGGGTCAAGGCACTTGCCACAAGGCTAACACAGGGCGGAAGGAGAAAATCAGTTTCTGAAAGTTGTGCTCTGACCTTCACATGTGCAGCATGCCACACCCACCTGCACGCACAGTGCTCTCTCTCTCTCTCTCTCTCTCTCTCTCTCTCTCTCTCTCTCTCTCACACACACACACACACACACACACACAAAGAACAACTTAGTAAGAAACAAACAACCATAACAATAGTCAACTAAAAAACTAAAACTCGCCAGTCAGTGGTGGCGCACGCCTTTAATCCCAGCACTCAGGAGGCAGAACCAGGTGGATCTCTGTGAGTTTGAGGCCAGCCTGGGCTACAGAGTGAGTTCCAGGACAGGCACCAAAACTACATGGAAAAACCCTGTCTCAAACAACAACAACAACAAAAACCCAAAAAACAAAAAAACTCAAACTCAAACCAAACACACGACACATACTCCTTCACACCGAGGGAAGCTCCCAGGGCAGAGGTGAAGCAATGGTGTGAGGAGAGGCATGCAGGGCCTGATGTTTCTCTGGGGTGGATAGGGAAGGCTTCCCAGGGTGCTGCCCGAGTATTGACCTGGATTTTGAGGAATGTGCAGAGGATTTCGAGCTGGGGAAGGACGTCCTTAACAAGGCTGGTGGATGAAATCTGCAGAGGTATGGCCATGGCTGTGAGAGGTGAGTAGGGAGCTGCCACTGTGAAGGTGTTCAATCTGGGGACAGCTGTGACTGAGGGGCTGAGTGGATTTGGTCCCTGTGTCTGGGGATGTAGCTCAGCGGTAGAGCGATGGCCTGGAATCCACCAGTTGGGGGGTGGGAGTGTGGTTCAGTGGTTGTAGTGGTTGAGCATCTGCTTAGAATCCACCAATGAGGGGCTGAGACCATGGCTCAGCTGTAGAGAGCCTGCCAAGCACATGGAAGGCTCAGAGTTCTTCTGTCAGTGGTCTATGTTACCACTAAGGGCCACGTGGATGTCTGTGGTCTGTGCTGCCACCTGAAGCCATGTTGATGTCTGTGGGCGGTGCTGCCGCTGGAGGCCATGTTGGTGTCCATGGCTCATGTTGTGCAGGAGGCCACGTTAATGTGGCCTGTGCTGCTGCCAAGGGCCAGGATGGTGTCTGTGGTCTGTACTGCCACGGGAGACCACACTGAGGTCCTGAGGTCTGTGGTCCTTGCTTTCTACAGAAACCATGTGGAAGTCCATGGTCCATGCGCCGCTGACTATGGAGAGCAAGGAAGCTTCTTTTGCTGTGGTCTTGATGACTGCAGACTCACAGTTGAGAATGCAAGACACAGACCACTTCTGTGACAACCTCTTTCCCTGACCCAACACCCCCAAAAGAAACAGTGTAGACAAGAACCATTGAAGAGAACTCTTAAAAACTGTGGTAGGGATGCTGAAGTGTAGCTCTTCACAGCTGATGGTTTCTGGTGAGGGATGGGGTGAGACTCAGTTTCCTTTAAGGGTCTGGCCACTGGGAGTTTGAGCATGATCCAGTGAGTATATGGGCAACACAAACTGGACTCGTGGGGTTCTTGTTGTTGTTGTTACTGTTTTTACTTTTTTTCCTTTTTCCTTTTTTGGGAGGAGGTTACAAGGGCGGGAGGGTGGACCTGGGAGGACTGGGAAGTGAGCATGATTGGGGTTCATTATGTGAAATTTCCAAATAATCAATAAAGATATTATGTTGAAAGGAAAAAAAAAAGACGTCCAGGAAAAAAAGAAAGAAAGTATTTCATGTATGTATACAACATATTTTAATTTCATTTTTTTTTGTTTAGATAAATTCTTGCTATGTTGCTCCATCTGTCCTGGAACTCACACATGGGTCACCACCATGCTTGGCTGTATTTTGATCTTATCCCTCCTCCAGCCCCGCCCAGGGACCCACCAACCTGTCTCCTTCCTGACTTCCAGCTTGCTTCTCTTATTATTATTATTATTTATTTATTTATTTTTATTTTATTTTATTTTATTTTTTAGAACCCTGGTATTCTGAATACACAGTCTTTTTTTTTTGTATTTTTTTTTTCGAGACAAGATTTCTCTCTGTAGTTTTGCACCTTTCTTGGAACTCACTCTGTAGCCCAGGCTGGCCTCGAAATCACAGAGATCCACCTGCCTCTGCCTCCCGAGTGCTGGGATTAAAGGCGTGCACCACCACCGCCTGGCTTCTCTTATTATTATTAGTAGCCCCTTGAGTTCAATTAGTGCTGACCACTGACCACGTGCAAATGTCGTGGGGCCTCTCGTTTGATAGGGCAAGGAGGCTGGGGCAGGTGGTTGGTTCAGTGCAAACCAAGGCCAGGCTAGCCTGAGCAACACAATGAATTCTAGGCCAGTCTGGACCACACAGTGAGCCGGGTGTGGTGGCTGGGTCCCCCATGAAGCTTTGGAGACCAGCAGGGTTACCCCAGAGTTAGTTCCTGATAGTAGCAGCCTGAGAGGGGGTAGGGAGGGACACCCTGGATGCTTGGCTGGAGGCTGGTGGCTCTCCAGAACCGGCCTGGCTGGCCCAGGGAGGTGGAGGAGCAGGTTGGTGGCAGCGACTGTTTGTTATTTGGGAGGGACAGAAGGCGAGGCCCTAACTGAAACTGGAAGAGTTGGCCTTCCAAGGAGCCCGGTAGCAGTGGGGGTGGCCAGACCCCAGTGTGGGTGTGGGTTGGAGCAGGTGTGAGTTTTTCTTTTTGAGCTCCTGACTTTCAGTTTCTTCCTCTCTAAAATGGGTGTGATTCCTAGTACCTTCCCCCACAGTGGCTAAGAGGGCCTCCCCGTGTGATTGATAAGACAGGCCAACAGTGTCGTGGTTAAGTTAGCGCTGGGCCAGTCCTGACGCAAAGCCAGGCAGAGGAATGGACAGATAGTTCAGTCACCAAGATGACAGGAAGTGACATGGACGAGAAGGCTTTGCGGACAGGCAGTTCTGCATCTGGTACCTGCTTTAATGGCTCCAGCCTCAGTTTCCTTTCCTGCACTAAGCTCCTTCCCTCCCCTCCCCTCCTCACCCCTCCCTTGCTTTCTCCCCTCCCTTCCTCTGTCCTTCCCCTCCTCTCCCCTCCCCTTCTCTCTCCCTCCCTTTCTCTCTCCCCTCCCCTTCCCGCCTCTCTTCTCCCCTCCCCTCCCCTCCCCTCCCTTCCCCTCCCTCCCTCCCTTCTTTTCTTTCATTTTTGGGAGGCAGAGTCTCTAGCCCAGACTGACCTCAAATTTGCCGTGTAGCTGAGAATGACATTGAACTCTGATCCTCCTACCTCTACCTCCAGAGCGCTTGGGTCGCACGGGTGTGCCAAGTGCCTGGCTTTTGTAGTCAGGGAATCACACCTAAGACCTCGTACATGCTAGATAGGTTCTTTACAACCCTAGCCCCTTGATCCGAACTTCTCTTAAAAATTTTTAAAATTAGTTCTTTGATAATATTATACATGTTTTGATTGTATTTACTCCCCCGCCACCCTTCCCTACCTACCCAACCTTGTGCCTTCCCTTCCCCCTGCCAATCAAGTCAAGTTTATGCTACCAAGTGTCCTTGGACGTGTGGTCCTCCACTGGACTGTGGTTACTGATTCTCCCTCTCAACCATCTATCAATTGCTAGTAGTTCCTCATCTGGCCATGGGACTTCGCACCCACCTCCCCTCTCCATGTCAGGATTGTTCTGGCTTGAACCTGCTCGGGTTTGGTGTCTGCTGTCATAACCACGTGTGGCTTTCCTGCTGTGTTCAGAAGACACTGTTTCCTGGTGGCCATCCACAGATTCTTATACTCTTTCCACTGCTCTTCCACACGATGTCCGAGTCTTAGGAGGAGGTGGTGTGACGTAGTGTCCAGATGGGCATCTGTAACCTCTTACCCTTCGCACCTTGACCAGCTGTGAGTCTGCATTGATCACGTCTACCCCAAGTAGGAGCTTCTCTGATGAAAGCTGAGAGACGCGTTCTGCGTCTCCATACCTGCTCTGAACTTTTCATGGCGATTCCTCCAAGATGTCCCCTCACCAAATGTTTATTCTAGGCCAGGTATTGTGGTATGCATCACAGATAGAGATAGGGACAAAAACAGCCCAGAGTGGCTCTCCTGGACTTCAATGCTGGTAGGAGGCACGGCACCCGCATGTTCAGAAGGCTCTAGATTTTATCATGCTGCTCAGAATGACACAATTCAGAACTTACAAAGTATTTGTTTCTGGAACTTTCCATTCTGTATTTTGAATTGTGGTTGACCTTGGGTATCTGAAACTGTGGGAAGCAAGTCCATGGGTAAGGAATAGACTACCGCAGAGTTTCCACCTTGGGACTCAAGACGGCTGTTCCAACTCCTGTCATCACAACTGTCCTCCAGTCAGGAGGAAGGAGGAAGAGGGGGATGAGGACTGCTCCAATGCCAGCTCTCCTACCATGAGCAGGGAGGGAAGAATGGGTACCGGAGCACAGCTAGACACACGGGGAAGTACCTGATGCTGGAGCTGCCCTACTGTCCCGCAGCAGCAACACCACCACCACCACACACACACAAACACACACACACACACACACACACACACACACACACCAAAAAACAAAGCAAGCAAGCAAACACTCCCCCTCCCCCCCATTTCCTGAAAACAGCCATCTTACTCATAACCCTTCATTGCTCAAAACTCCTCTGTGGCTCCCCAGTACCCTCTGAGCGGCAGACAAGCAAGCTTTGCAGCCTGGTCTTTCCTCCACAATCTAGATTCATTTTCTAGGGCTGCAGCCTCTCTTCCATCTCCCCTGTACCCTCACCTCAAAATCAGGCTGCTCCCTCTTCCCCAGCCCAGAGGCATTCCTGCTTCCTACATTTTTGCCTAGCTCATCTCACAGGTGGGCGCTCCCTTCCTGGCCAGCGGTGCCCTGCCTTCCCGCAGAAGCCTCCTCTGCCCTCTCCAGGATGCCCCCAGCCTGTTTTTGCCCAGGGTCCTGGCAGGCAGCATCACCAGCTCTCCTTTGGTGTCTTTCTTCTTCCACTTCTCCAGTCCCTTCTCGCCCACGCTGCTCCTCCATCCCTTTCCCTCTTCTTTTCTCTGGATTTCGGGGCCATCAGTGTGAGGTGTGTTAGGTTTCTGAGGCAGCTTAAAGGGACAGGAGGCAGGAAAGAGACTGGACACTGACCTCAATAGACTGAATTTCAAACACTGAGAGGCTGGCACAGCAGGAAAGGGTGTCTACCAAAGGGAGAGGGGATGCTTAGAGTTTTTATAGGAGGTTTGGAGAATGGGAAGTTAATGCTCTTGCAGGGAGCTACGTTCCAGTCTTCAGTTTCT
This sequence comes from Peromyscus aztecus, assembly GCA_902168405.1. Lineage (NCBI taxonomy): Eukaryota > Metazoa > Chordata > Mammalia > Rodentia > Cricetidae > Peromyscus > Peromyscus aztecus. The sequence goes on from CABHPQ010137115.1 coordinate 7,611, forward strand.
CCCTCCTGGAATTGTTTGTCCAGACAAAGCCATTTTATCTTCAGAAGCTGCCTTGCCCCAGCTATGAGGGTGTGGGTCATAGGGGGAGATTGAGTTTGGCAATGGCAGTGATGGGGAAGGGGCTGGAGTTTCAACATAGGGCCCTGGTCAGGATCTGACAGAGTCTGTTCAAGGTTTATTCTCACAAGGTGTACAGACAAACAGAATGCTTGTTTTACTTAGTGTGGCCAGGTAACAAATGACTCCACTATCCAGGAACTTCAAACAAGGCTCACTCTGAGGGTAGAGGATGTAGCTCCGTTGGTAGAGTGCTTGTCTCGCATGCACGAATGGGTCTGATTCACAGTATTGTGTAAAATGCGTAAGTTTTCCAAGCACTTAGGGTGCCCAGTCAGCATTGTACAAACCAAGCCTGATGGTGTAAGCCTGTAATTCCAGACCTCGGATGGGGTGGAGTCAGGAAAAGCAGAAGTTCAAGGTCATCCTTCAGCTGCACAGGGAATCTGAGCCAGGCTGGGTTACAAGAGACCTTGTTTCAAAAAAAAAAAAAAGTGTTGGAGGTGGAGGGAGGGAGAAAGAGATGGAGAGAGAGGTAGAGAGGAAGCGAGGGAGTGCAGGAGGGACTGAGAGAGACCTTTGGTGAGTGCCTTGAAGTATCTACCCTTGGGGAGAGCAGAGCACCCTGTGGGCGAATCCTCTCAGCACCTGGGACAGCACCCAGTGCCTATCAGTTTCTTTTTGACAACATCAACCTTGGCAAAGGGTGCACAGCCAAACCCGAAGTCCACAAAGACATTCCATGCACGTTGGGTGTGTCTGGGAATCGGGTAGGAGGCCTTCAAAAGCAGGAGTGTGCTTGCATCTTTTTCTTTGTAATAACCACTGTCCTAGCCAGCCATGTTCCGGGACTCGCTGTGGACCAGGTTCTGTGAACACAAAGGACAGCGTCTTTCGAAACTGCATGGTCGGGGCTGGCAAACTGTGGCCCACCGCTTGTGTTCTAAATGAAGCTTTATTGCAACACAGCCGTGCTGGTTTGTTTGTGTATCGTCTGAGGCTGTTTCCCGATACTGTGGCCGAGTGGCTGGACTCCTAGGGCAGTTGAGAGGACAAGTTGGCCTTCTCAGTAAGAATTTGACCTAGCAGTAGAGATGATATTAGGCTGCGTGCACTCAAGGTTATCCTCAACTATGTGGTGAGTTAGAGACCTGCCTGAGCTACAAGAAGCCCTGTTTCCAAACAAACAAACAAACAAACAAACAAACAAACAAACAAACAAACAAGTCACCATTGTGGCTTTCCCCACAGCTTGCCTTCTCCTCACCCCCTGACTTAGTTAGAGGTGCTATTGCTGCGATGAAACACCATGACCAAAGCATGTTGGGGAGGAAAGGGTTTATTTGGCTTACTCTTCCACATCACACTGTTCATCCTCGAAGGAAGTCAGGACAGGAACTCAAACAGGGCAGGAACCTGGAGGCAGGAGCTGATGCAGACAGAGGCCATGGAGAAGTGCTGCTTACTGGCTTGCCCTCAACATTTTTATCTTCCAAGCTCCTACAGAACAGACCACTGAGGTCTCAGCACTCACAGGCTTTTCTAGCCCAGAGTGCCAAGGTACTTTCCCATGGAAACACATGGCCAGGTCTGTCACAGCAATCTCCTACTCCAGGTGCCAACTTTCTAATCATGCTCTTTCCAAGTCCATTGCTTCACTGGCATTGGAGCCTGCTTCTTCCGGATTCTGGTGTCTACTGAAGGCCAGCCTCGTGGACTGAACAACTATTGGATTCTTTGACCATTGGTAGACAGCCGTTGCTGGACTAGCTGGCCCACAGTCTGTAAGCCATTCTAATAAACCCGTCCCTCCCCAACTTGCTTTTGGTCATCGTATGTTTCATCATAGCAATAGTAACCCCAACTATTGTGAAGGACATCCCCTCACATTGGTGGCAAATGAAGAGACTCAGGTATTTTAAAAACACTCCTTTTAAATTAAAATTTTATTTATTTATTTATTTATTTATTTATTTATTTATTTATTTATTTTATGCGAGTGAATGTTGTACCTGCCTATATGTCTGTGTGGCATTTTTTTGTGTAGTGCCCATAAAGGTCGGAAGAGTGTGCCTGGTCCTTCGGAACTGGAGTTAAATATGGCTGTGAGCTGCCATGTTGGGTGCTAGGAACTGAACCTGGGTCCTCTGCAAGAGCAGCAAGTGCTCTTAACCATTGAGTCATCCCTCCAGCCCCAAGAGAATTGACCTTTTACTGTTATGGTCAGGGGAATTGTGAGGGCAAGGACTGAGTTAAGGTGTAACTATGTTAGGCGCTAAATAATTGTTGCCAAGAGTTGTGAGTGAGTACTCACAAATTCGCATTCAGGCTGGCTGTTCTTTTTTCTTTTTTGGAATGACCAGTCATCCCCTAAGCATGACTTCTTACGAAGGGAATGTCTGGGTCAACTGTATGTATGGAGGATCACATGACTAGGCTTTCAGGAACACCGGGTAAGTGACACTCCCGCCAGCAGGGAGTTTCCTCTGATTCTTGCCAAGACTGAATATTTATCATAATTTTCAACGTTGCCAATCTGATAATCGAAAAATATTATCTCATTGTCACCTTCACGAGGACAAACGAGATGTCAGGTGTGTGGGAAATTGTCTACCAAGGATGCATTCCTCCACAACCTATACTTTCCCCTAACTTCCTTTCCTTCTGTCTGTCTTTCTTCCTCCATGCTCCTCCTGGACACCAAAGTTTCAGTATGTTTTAAAAATTTATTTTTTTTTTTTTTTTTTTTTTTTCAGTGTGTATGTGTGTGGGCACATACATGCCATGGTGTGAGGCCAGAGGACAACATTTGGGAGTTGGCTTTATCTTTCCACCATGTGAGTTCTAGGGATGAAACACAAGTTGCAAATCTTGTGTGACAAGTTCCTTTACCCCATGAGCCATCCTGCTGGGCTCAGTATGCCATTTTAAAGCCAATATTCTTTTTCTTCAGATCCAGGGGTCCAGGTCCCAACCTCCTCCCTGAGACCCAGGAGACTACACCCACACGTCCTTTCTTAGACAGGAATCCAGACCCCACCCTTCTCCCTCAGACTCAGGAGTCCAGCCCCATATTTCCTCCTTTCCCCACAAGACGTATGCAGAAAGTACTGTTGTTAAATATTATGTAGAGGAGGAGGCTCTTGGTTCATTCTACGGGGGCTCGCTGTCTGGAAATAAATGGTAATGGTTGGTTCCAAATTGTTTTTTTCCCCAAGACAGTGTTTCTCTGTAATCCTGGAATTCTGGATTTTGTAGATCAGGCTGGCCTCGAACTCGGAGATCCATCTGCCTCTGTCTCTGGAGTGCTGGGTGTAGTTCCCAGCTGTTTAAAACAAAACAAAACAAAACAAAACAAAACAAAACAAAACAACAAACAAACACAAAACCCGACCCCAAGACGCCTTTGGATTGGTTGAGTGTGACGACATCTGCTGGCACGCCCGTCAACCTCGGCTCCGCCCCATCTCCTGAAACTACGATTCCCAGCATTAAGTGCGCCGTGAGCCTGTTTCCC
>CABHPQ010137116.1:7959-41712 GCA_902168405.1 Peromyscus aztecus
CACACACACACACACACACACACACACACACACACACACACACACACGATGGTTGACTTAGTTACATTCACCAAAAACAAAATGTGATAATATAAAGAGTGAAAAATGAGAGCTCTGTCACCATGGAACTTTCAACCTATCAATACAGCAGAGCACAAAAATGTGACTGTGAGCATGTGGCCAGCTACAACAATGATTCGTGTTTAAATATAGTTCATTAAATTATTTTGGTATTCTAGGTGGCAAAAGCATACATAATAATACTTAAAATAAAATTGAACTGAATATTAAATGAAGATGCAGGTAGGGCAACTCAGAAATAAGAAACACAGAAGACCACAATGGTGCTCAGGAAGATACAGAGAAGGAAGCAGTGAATTATAGTATGGATAAACTGAGAAAGGATTCAATATTTGGTTTTATGACAGAAGGGATGTAAGAAAAATTTGACCAACCCATTGGAAGGGAATCTCATAGTACGGATGCTATTAATATGTCAATGTGTAGATCTTGATACTAAGACTTAGATTTCAGAGCATGTAAGATAAGGAGTAAGAACAGGACATAAGACACAGAAAATGCTCCATGACATTGACTTTTTAATATAGCCATAACCCAAGTGAAAATGAGGCTTGGAACCTGTGGTCATTTTTCTCATATATCTGGCAAAATGTTAACTCAGAAATAGAACAGCAAGATGTTATGCTATATGAAGATGGTTAGCACAAAATGGCTAAATACATGCAAAATTCTATGTGCATGATGCCGAAATTTTGTGATTTAATGGGGTTTGAAAATAAGGGTAAGAAACTCGACTCAATCTAATGTCCAAAGCATAATTAAATTTTCTGTTTAAATTAAAATATTCCACACGAGGCAGGTGGTGGTGTCACACACTTTTAATCCCAGCACTTGGGAGGTAGGGACAGGTGGATCTCTGTGAGTTCAGGCCAGCCTGGTCTACAGAATGAGTTCCAGGACAGCCAGGATTACTCTGAAAGAACCCTGTTTCACTCTTCTCCAAATCTACACAGTTGGAAGACAAAAGACATAAACTCACCAGTTTCTATTATTATTATAATTCCTCATACGACTTAGATTAAATATTGCATTCTTTCGTGACTGAGTTACCTGTATTTCCATGTCTGAAATGGACATTAAAATGGTACTAAAATTTGACAGGGTTATGTCCCTTCTCATGTAGCCTGGGCACTTGGGTTAATATACTGCTTTAAATTTGACATTAGCTGGCTGTGGAGAGTGTATGTTTTCCTTTTATAACTTTATTCATCATTTAAATGAAGTACCTTGACAGCTTCAAGAAGCACAGTGAAACTCAAAAGTGTTTTGACTAAGTGTTAAAGAGAAATTTCTTCTCTGGGAGCTCAGATCACACATATTTGACACCTAAAAGTGAGCTAAAAATTGCCCATTCAACATCATTGGTGTCTATTATATGGAACATAATGTTCAATCTATTACACAGTTGTTGATTTTTTTCCTTAGATTGCTGGCAATGAATGCCACTTTCAATAAGCTATTTCCTAAAATCTTGAAATGTAAAAATGAAAATACTTTTTCATATTTTCCCTCCTCATTTTTTATAAGTATTACCAGTTTTACAAAAGCATTTAATGAAATGAAAGATGAGAGTTTTGCAGTTATGCTTTTCAAAGGGAATCTGTTTTCAGTAACAACAGTAAATATTGTTGTGATGCTTATTGAATTTTTAGGTACAAGTAGCATGCTAAAGTAAACATAAAATGTCAAAAAAAACACATATTTACTTACAAAAAATGAACTAACTGTATATCTAAGAATACAATGTTTATACACCTGATGGGGGAGAATTAAGATTTCTGGATTTTAAAAATTCTATCTTAAAATTGCTTTCGATGGTTGTTTTAAACATCATATTTGCAGTTTTATGTTGTAAGCCATACACGTAAGCCATAGGAAGACTTCAGCAAAGACAAATCCTTAATAAAGGATTGAAGAAATCTTGCTTCAGCAAAAACACTTCAATAAGCTCTGTGATAAATATCTAGAGGCATGCTACCATTGATCAGTCAAAACATCTATGTTTTAGAGACACAGGGTCTTAACGAGAAACCAGAATATCTAAAAAAAATCCTATCTTTCAAAATCCTATCTTTCAAAAATGTGCTTTGTTTATTGAACTTGACTAAACCTCAGCACTGTATGTATCAGAGATACAGGAGAGTGGCTAAAATGATTTAAGAACAATGCAGTTTGTGAGCTTCCAAATGTATGCCCAAGCTAAGGTTGTAACCACATCTACCTGTCCAAATGCTACAAGCAAGCTAAAGAATTTTACGTTGATTGGGCCCCCAATGTGTAGCCACGTAAGATTATACTCTGGATTCAAGCATCACAGGATTGTAATACTAATGGTTTCCCTAACTCTCATTTTGCTAAATTGGACATTGCATTTGTCAGGTGCTGCAGAACTCAAAAATTAAAATCACATTTGAATGGCTTTTTTCTTATACCATATCTCTTAAATCAATCCAAACTTATGAACTGTGAATTTAATGTGTGACACTGTATCACTATCATATCATTAACTATTTTGAAATATCTTTTAGATAGTTAAAACCAAAGACAATGTCTTTTGATCAAAAATCACAATCCAGTAATATGTAAAATAATTTATAAAAAGCACACATATTCCATAAAACGGAGTAGGAATTGTGAATATTCCTGGCACAGCTCTAACTTGCCCTTCAGCTCTACATAGATTTCTAATATTTGTTGTAATACCCATTATACATATCTAATTCAAATTATTTCCCCTCAATAATATGACTTCATGGCTGTATCTGAAAGTGTGTCTCAGGCTTATAGGATTTCTCAATGTCAAATTAAATTTGAAATATTAGGTCTATTATGAAACACAGTAAATAAGAATTTTTCCATTTTGAATAATTTTTTGTCTCAATGCTAATCTGAAGAATGTCACTATATGCCATCACAAATATGCCTCTGAAAAAAAGAACACTTTAATCTATGGGTAACTCTAGAGCTTCCTGTCTTCCTGGATGTAGAAAATGGAATTTTTATGGGAAAATTGCTTTATTTTTGGTAGAAGATGCAGATGCAGATTTGAGAAAGATATATTCTTTTTTTTTTTTTTTTTTTGGTTTTTTCGAGACAGGGTTTTTCTGTGTAGCTTTGCGCCTTTCCTGGAACTTACTTGGTAGCCCAGGCTGGCCTCGAACTCACAAAGATCCGCCTGACTCTGCCTCCCGAGTGCTGGGATTAAAGGCATGCACCACCACCGCCCGGCAGAAAGATATATTCTATAGATAAATCTTACACATCATTTCTTGTTTTTTTTATACTCCCCACATATAACTGTTGCTTCTCAACAATTGCATGTCTGTATTCAACCTAAAATTATATGTGCAGTGTACACCACTTTATTGGGTCTTCATTATCTTATGAAGCATCTAGTGTCATGTAAAATAGGTAAAATTTGTATAGTTACTTTTTTCTGTTGTTAATGTCCCTTAGGTCAATTTAATATTTTTGACATGCTGTGCCTTTGAGAAAGAGCTTTGATTCCTGTAAATTCCTTCTCCAAAATCCATTGTTTCATCAGATAGTTAGAAATGCTTTGTATTAGTACTTGAAAAGTGTTTTATTTCACAAAAACACTTTGCTTTTCCTTGAATGATATTTCTTTGGTATTTTGAAAGATATGTAAGCATGCTTTCTATTAAAATCAAAGCTTGAAAATTACTAGGGACTGCAATAATGCATTTCCCCACCAGAAAATATATTCAATCAGCAGAAGACTATGAATCATTTTTAAAAAAAGTTTAGATTTCGTGAGATCTTTTATACATAATGTAGGGCTTTCTATCTAATTTTGATGAAAACTTTCCTTTCAGTTTTACTATTGTAAATTTTAGAATGAAAAACCCAGGATGAGGACATGGCGAGAGTTGCACATGGTCACACAAGTAACATCAATTATGACAGCACTTGCATTTCCTCACTAGGCAGAGCCCTCCTAGTCTTCTGGAGAGTGGAGGACATTTCCAAATTTTCCAGAAGGAAAAAAGGAACTCTTATTACTTAACACTAGCTTATTGGTTGTGAAAGAAAATGAAATGTAAGGCCTTTTCTATGAGGGAGCTGGAGGTTAGCAAGAGGTCTCTGTGTAGCTCCAACTATTAGTGCAGTAACACACATAGAACTGAGATGAACTCACTGTAAAATAGAATATCAAGGGTCATTGAGTTGCAGCTTGGCTACAATTGCATTAGAAATTTGCCCAATAACTTTAAACTTTGACTATATGAGAAACTAATTCTTGCTTTCGATTTCAGGTACAATTTTACTCTTAGCAGATTAGATTTCTTAGATAACATACACAACAGGAATAAAAAGAGAAACCCAGTTTCTGTCTGTATACTGTAAAAGGTAGGTGAATTATCTGTAAATGGACACAGTACAGAATGAGACATTTAAAATGGGGTTGATACTTCCCCTAGTACTGACATCATGTAGACATCCAATAAGGTAATTTCTGAATATTTTTGAATGTTAGACAACTGTGAAAATAATATGCCTTCTCTAAGAATGAAGGCCTTTTTTGCTGATGAAGATTACCAGGAAAACTGGCTCACTGATTTGTTCTTTAAAAGTTTGCTTTCCTTTTGAAAAGAATCTTTTCTGAAATTAGTCAAACCTGAAGAGCAAGACAAATATTGCAGGTTTTTCTATATTCTTATAACACTAGCTTATTCAAAATATATTCTTACATAGTACATTAAAAATGAATTGCTATCTTAGAGCATATTATCAAGGTATTGGTCATAGAATTTGTCAACCCCAAGCCTTGCAGTGGTGGTGAATACCTTTAATCCCTGTACCCATGAGGCAGAGGCAGAGGCAGATGGATCTCTGAGTTTGAAGCCAGCCTGGTCTACAGAGCAAATTCCAGGACAACCAGAGCTACACAGAGATATCTGGTGTCAAAAAAAAAAATCTGTCAACTCCAGTATATAAAATTAGCAAAGTGATTGTCATGTGACACCAGCCTTTGAAATACCTGAAAACAAGTGAAGGAAGTTAGTTGTCCAGAAAACAGAAAAGCTTTAGGCAAATAGAGTTCATAGGAAACAGGTGTGTTGAGAGAACAAGTTAGTGGCACAGTTTGCACAACCACAACTACTTTTCACTCATAATGCACATATTATCCCAATGGAGACCTACTAGATATGCTACAGATAACTTTAAGAGTAATGCAAGAAATCAGTAATTGTCAGTCAGGGGCCATTATTTCACAGATCTTATCCTTTCTCATAACCTACATCTTCCTCCTTGGCGCACACACAGAAATTCAAGTTATAGACTCTGCAACACAGTGACATAGATGTGATTATTTGAATGAAAATGCTCCTCCTAGACTCATAGAGGGTGACACTATTAGAAGATGTGGCCTTGTAGGAATAGGTGTGGCCTTGTTGGAGGAAGTGTTTAACTGGGGTTGGGTGCAGGCTTTGGCTTTGAGCTTTCAAATGGCCCAACCAGGACCATTGTCTCTTTCTTTTTGCCTTAAGATTCAGAAGTAGAAAGTGTAGCTAGAGTTTTCCTGCCTGGCCCACAGTCAGGACAAATCTCTGACACCCGCCAATCCCACAGCCGCTCAGACCCAACCAAGTAAACACAGAGACTTATATTGCTTACAAACTGTATGGCCGTGGAATGTTTCTTGCTAACTGTTCTTATATCTTAAATTAATCCATTTCTATAAATCTATACCTTGCCACGTGGCTCGTGCCTTACCAGCATCTTCACATGTTGCTTTTCATGGCAGTGGCTGGCAGTGTCTCTCTTCCTTTACTGTTTCCTCAATTCTCCTCTCTGTTAGTCCCACCTATACTTCCTGCCTGACCACTGGCCAATCAGTGTTTTATTTATTGACCAATCAGAGCAATTTGACATACAGGCCATCCCACAGCAAGAAAGCTAGGCTCCTTCTCCAATACCATGTCTGTCTGTGTGCCACTGTGCCTACCCCATGATGACAATGGACTAAACCTCTGAACTATAAGCCATCCCCAGTTAAATGTATTTCTTTATAAGAGTTGCATAATCATGTTGTCTCTTCACAACAATAAACCAAAACTAAGTCAGTAGAAAAAAACATAAAAACATTTTCATTCCCAAATGTAGGAATTGGAGCATGGCTAGGAATGATTGGAGCAAATGGTACAGACACTAAATTTTATAGCTCCATTTCAATTATCTTGGGCTCCTTGAGGAGCTGTGAAATAATAAATCACAGGATTTGGACAGCACCACCTCTCCAGCTTTGTTGGTCTCTTTTTGTCCTGACTCCTGTTCATGCACAGAACTTTGGCAGACCGCCCATAGCATCTCCAATATGCAGAGATCTGCATTGCACTTAGGGTGAGCCTACTCTGATTCATAAAATGATGTTTCATGGCCTGCTTGGAAGAAAATATCATGTATTATTTGCTCTCAATTGCTTTCTAGACCTTTAGTACAAAGCTCTATCACCCCACGACTCTTGCAACTACCATGCCAGTAAAACAAGTGCGAAACTGTCAAGTTCTGCTGCCAGCTTGGGATATAGCTTAATATCCTTGGACAACTGTTCTGTCAGTCTGTGCATATCCTTGAGACAGACCAAAGTAAACACTTTTGGGGTGATTGTTTGAAGCAGGAATCCCTTTTATAGGCATCCACAGTTAAACACTTACCATTCAAATTAACTGATATTTTCACACCATGAATCACTCATTAGGCAAGATTTTGCTCTCAGAGAGATCTTCCTGTTCCAGAAAAGAACAGAAGGTTTCTCTTTAGTAATTGTAGTATCTCTTTAATAGTCATAGCTGCTTTCTCATCACTTGTCCTCTTATAACTTTTAATTTCTTCCCCTAAGCCTGGTTGGCTCAGCGGATAAAAATTTCAAGAATAAGCATTTGAATTTGGATTCTCAGCATCCATATAAAATTATAAAGCATGGCTATGTTTTCCTATACTCTCAGCATTGGGGAGTGGAACACAGAAGGCAGGAAGATTGGTATCATGACTGTATAAAGGCATGTGCATTTTAGGAGTTGATCTCCTCTCTTTATGAATCTAATTTTTACCTGAGTGGTTCTTTAAAAAAAAATGATGTGTCAATCCCTTCATGCTGTCATCTGGGTTCACAGGCTTTTCTTCCACAGACAAATACAGCCTTTTCAAGGACCCTATGTATGGGTTTTCCAGCTTTTCATAAAGCTGAGATAATTATAAACCTATTCCTTATAAATCCTTTTCAAGTTTGTTGCTGAAAAAGAAAATAAAGTGAGACAGTACTGAACACAACCTCAGTCATGTTTGATGACATTGCAGTGACCACATTACAGACTAATTCATCTGATGAGTTCTGACTGGTGTCTGGGCCCAGTATTGTACTTACTATATTGTGTCTATTAAGGCCCTTTGTAATTTCCATAGGTTACATGAGATAATATTACAGCACAAACACCTTCTCTCCCCCAGGTTCCTATATTGAACTTTAAAATGTATAATATAAATGAAGTCTCACTGCAGATTTTACTATACAATGTTTAGTATATATGCATAAAGCATTATTTATATAGTAAAGTCCACATGGTTATGTACAACTATATAACGGTGACTATAAAAAGAATTATTTGTTAAGATTGTTCACATTTCACTAAAAGGACAAATAAGAAAAAAACCTTTTGAGTATAAGAACTGATGTGTGAGGCACCTTTCTCCTTTTTTCCCCAAACATAATATTTTTATTACTTATTTGGGAATTTTATGCAATGCACCACCATCACAATCTGTCACAGTTGCTTCTATCCTCCCCCCAAGTCCACCATCCCGACCTTGAACCATCACTCAAAAAAGAAAAAAATAATAAACAAGTCCAATTTGTGTTACCCATATACTCAGTGGAGCATGAAAAATCTCCCAGTGGCCACTCCTTTAAGATATCTGAGTCCTTCCCCACCCCTGACAGAAGCCATCAACTGTGAATAGCTACACCTCAGCATCTTCACCACAATTTTTAAAGATTCTCTTCAATAGCTTTCTATCTGGACTGTTTCTGTTTCTTTTGGGGCAGGTAGATCAGGATGGGGGAGGTTGTCACAGAAGCCTTCAATGTCTCTCATTCTCAGGTGTGAGTCTACAGTCATAGATACCCCTGCAAAAGAAGCTTCCTTTCCCATAAGAGCAGGCATAAGCACAGATCATAGACTTCCACGTGGTTTCTGATGGTAGCATGGACCTCAACATGACCACTGGCAGCAGTACGGATCACAGACATTCACAAGATCATGGTAAAACAGGAACAATGAACATCAACATTGTCTCCTGCAGCATCACATGATATAAAGTCAGAAAGAGAGACCATATAGTTAAAGTTCAGACTATATTGACATATGCAGGACTAGGCTCATGATCAAGACATGTTCTAGAAGGTTTTTCTGATGAATGAAAGTTTTGATTCATAGTGTCTTTTTAATCATATTGTGCACATCAGTCACATAAAGTTCATGATCTATTTTGGGGTAGAGTCTTTATAATCTACTTAGTAAAGAATAATATATATATATATATATATATATGTACTCTTAATGTCAAAGAATGTTAACTGATTGATAAAGAATTCATTGTATATATGTGTGTGTATTGCAGCATTTGCACTGAAAGTTGACTTTTCTATATTTAAAAAATTGTTTACTACTTATTTTTTCCTATTTTTTAAATTCTGTTTTGTTCCTTCACTTGCTGCTTTGTTTACTTTCAAATGGAAGACAGAAAGAAAAGTCATGGAGTAGGGCGTGGGAGGGGAGGTAGAAAATCTGGGAGGATTTGGGGGAGGGTAAATGGTGAACAGTATATATTATTATATGAAACAAAATTCAGTTAAGAAACAAAAAAATTAAAAAGATTTACACCATTTTTTGTTAGTACTAGTTTGTTCTAGCAGACCCAATTAGAACTATGTAGAGAAAAATGAACAATTACATAACCCTATTTCAGGTTTGATGGACTCAGGGTACATGGTTAACTTTTTGAGAGATGAAATGATTTATGAGAAGTCAGCACATGTCAATACAAGGTATGTTTTGCTTCCAAAAATAAAGGAAAATGAACGTTTCTAAATAAAGCAATTTCTACTTGAGAATACATTCCTTTGATATAGTGTCTAGATATGAATTCTCTGCCAAGGTTCTTTCATTGTGAATGGCTTTGTGTTATCAGAAGTGACTGCCACCTGTGTTTCCTCTCTTTACCTGAAAGAATCCACTTAGGTTAAACTACAGGCCACAGAGTAATGAAACCTCTGAGACAGAGATCAATTCAGGTCTTGACTCACAGACATGGTCTTACCCAGGTCACTGGTTTCATTTTTCATGAATCCCTTTTTACATTCAACTTCATGACTTGATTCTCAGAAAAATGTCGTCTGTCTCGGCTATGAAAAGATGTGTCTTTAAGAACAGAAAAGTGTTTTTAAAACGCTAGTAAGAGAAAAAAATTATTATATTTTAGACTATGTCTGATCATTGGCTGTACCTTTATCAGAGATATAAACCAAAAACAGCTGATAATAGATTTCATTCTATTGATTAGCAAGGTGAAATTTACTCTCTTTGCTTATAAGTCTTTAACTAAATATTGTTTGAAATAATAAAATACTGATTGACAAAAGCTAGTGTATTGGAGTCTAATTTGCCTTACTGGTATGGCCATTCATTAAAACTTAAAATTCTTTTTATAAAAGAAACAGATCAGCTGGAACAAGGTTATGTGCCTAGTGAATTCAAGAACAGGCAGAGTGAAGAGAGGATGAGCAGTAACATTCAAACCGCGGTACATATACTAGCATTGGCTCAAATCGACTTATTGTCTGTCTTAAGCAAGAAACACAATGAGAGTGTTTATAAAGTATTATATAAAATAAAATATTTAATGTGCGGGAATTAAAATAATAAATTGGGAGATACATTTTGAATAACTTTAAGGAATTAAATATTTTATTACTGATACATTTTTATTCATACATATTGGCCCAAACACCATAATTGTCTTCATCAACAACTACAAAAGTTATGATGCCTTTTAACATAGATCATTTTGGAATTATCTGGTCAGGACTTTTCAGGATGTTATTGGAATTATTTATGACAAAATCTAAAGTAGGTGATGATAAACAAGGAGAAGTAGCTAATGGGGTGAGTTCGTTTAAAACAAAAGATCTCATAAGAACAGTGGCTCTTTACCATACCTTAGTTAGAAAGTGGAAAGGAATGGTGCAGTGATGTTAGAGGAGAGGGTGTTCCAACAGCTGCTGCAGGACTCTACAGAGTCAGAGTGGAGATAATCTGTAGAACACATGACAAGGAAGAATGCAGAAGACGTTGATTGGAGTAAAACAGCCACAGAAGTATTAAAGTCACCAAATATGAAATATGACCTCCAGTTCATGGGAAGACTTTGGTCTAAATATCTATGAACGGGAAAGGTTGTGTTTGACCAAGAATTCTGTAAGGTGAGCAAAAGCAGGCTATGAAAAGGAGGATGCTCAGGACCATAATTCCTCCTTGATCCTCTGACTGACTGTAGTGGAAGTATACACACGTAAGACAGTTCTGTAGTAAGGAAATTCAAAGAAAAGTTAAACATAAAATAATGTATACAGAAATTTAACATAAAAATGTCATTTCTTTCCCGTGGATTGTCTTTTTTTAACAGCTTATGCATGTAGGGGGTTATGCATGTAAGACTTTTCAGTTTGCACAGATCTTTGTTTCATCTTAGGTTTACAAAACTAAGGTCAAATAATTCAGTTATGTATTTATAGTCGCTCCAGGTGGCCTCCTCCTCCATCAACTATAAAGTCTTTTCCGCTCTTAGGACTTCCCCTCCGGGAAATGTAATGGTTCCTTTGACACAGTTCTGTAACACACTGAATCAGTGACTTCCAAATGCCTTCTCTACCACAGTTAAATATGTAGCGATATTGAAAGAGAAATAGGCCCCCAAAGAAAGGGAAAACTGGACTTTTATAACCCCTCTCTTAGTAAGCTTTATATTCCCTACTGTAATTATCTCATTGTGAATCTTTAAGAATTATTTTTGTTTTTGATTCACATGAAACTTGCTCCCTTAAATAATGAGGACAGAAAAATAACTTTTGAGCCTGAGGAGTAACTGGGTAGTCAGCAACCTGAACATTTTTGAAGAGATGGCAGGTCACCAAATGAGACTAAAATATAGCACATCCTTCAGATCTATATTAAGTACTTTGAGAAAATTTGAGTAATGGGAACTATCTATTCTCTAGTACCATTCTTTTAAGTTAGACCCAAATTGACTTGATTAGGCTAATTATTTAGTCATGAGTGATATTTTATTCTGGCTTCATCAGCAAAGCACCTGGGAAGTTGAGTTTCATCACTCTTTGGATAATTATCAATGTTATATTTTTTTCCAGAAATAATTAATAGGTTTGTCTAGATTTGAAAACTAAATTTAGTGCAAGATTAATAGTTTTCCCCAGGAGAGTGTTTGTTCACTAGCGTAGAACAAATTGTGTTATTTTTAAAATAATGTATAAGAGTGGAATAATGTATTTTTTTATTTTGCCATGATGTAAATAACTATATCATTGTTTTTGTTTTATTTTAAATTTTTAGTCTGTTTGTATATTCCTTATATGTACTGGTGTGTGCTGTATACACATACAGAATAAATAAGGGCAGGATCATGACAGAGTGAGGAGCTGGGAACTTTTCCCCAGTGCTCCGTAGATCTCAGCATGGAGCAAATTCTTGAAGGTTTGAGATATTCTATTTGTGTTAGGTGATGTGTACTACTGACATTTAATGTAGTTATAACTATTATGTCTTACAAATGACAGAATCATACAATAATTTGTACCCATCCCATAAATATCAGTAACTGTGAGGTTAAGGATGTATTCTAACATATTATGACTTTAACTCTGTTGCACAAAATAAATATTACAACAGCATTGTCATAAGGAACACATCTGTGGTAAGATATTTTTAGGCTTCTTTTTTTTTTTTGAGACAGGTTTTCACTGTGTAGCCCTGGCTCTCCTGGAACTCACTGTACAACACACTGGCCTTAAACTCACAGACATTCACCTGCCTCTGCCTCCCAAGTGCTAGGATTAAAGTCATGCACCACCATGCTTGGCATTTTTAGGATTTTAATCATTATACTATCCTTGATAACTGCATAATGGCTAAGTTTTTGTTAACATAGTATTTCTTCTAATTAAATGTAATTAATTCTCTCTTCACATATGGCTACCACATAAGCTAAATGATATGAAAAGGCAAAACACATAGCATAGTGTTTAGACTTATACAAGGTTAGTAACATTTTATCCTGTTGCCATGACAACACAATAATATTCAGTGATTTCAAACAATCATCTTAAGTCATGTCAGGAAATAAAGGAAATGCTTATTGAATTTCAAACTTGGCAGAGAGAGAAAATATTTACTTTTAATTTGATATTTACTGTCATTTGTCCTTTAATTTCCTTGTGACTTATTTGAGAAAGTATTTCCTTCTCAGCCTATTTACAATTCATAATTAAGATTCTTGAAAGACTGTGATAGTGACTCAGTAATTGCAGGTATAGTCTTTTCAGTAAACATGGGGTAATTTACTTCTAATAAAAGCTTAATTCATTTAAAAAGTGTTTATGTCTTCTTCATGGTTTCTATTTCAATTTTCAGGTCTTGAACTGGTTCCTTCACCTGTTTGATTGCTTTTCCTTGGTTTTCTTGCCTTCCTAAGAGATTTATTGGTTTCTTCCAGTTTTTTGTTTGCCTGTTCCTCAATTTCTTTAAGGATATTTTTCATTTCTTCTTTAAAGGCCTCTATCATCTTCTTAAAGTCATTTTAATGTTGTTTTTCATTTTTAAGGTCATTTATCTACCTATTATTTTTTACCTATATATCGAGGAAATCTTTGTATCATACAACTAAATACCTTCAATCTTCAGAGTGAGTTACTTTAAATATATGTATATTTACCTTATTGTCATATTTGAGTAATTTTACCCTAAAGAATTAAATATTACTGTGATAATTTCATATAAATTTAACATGGCTATGTGTATGTTACAGAACTGAATGTTGGAGATTAAACAAATAAAGTAAAACCAATGAATTCTGCCAGATTTTCACACATATTGTGAACTGTATTACCATCTCTCATTTTTGTAAGACATTGAACAAACAATTCCTTGTGATAGACACTTCGGTGGCCTTCAGTATACTTATACCCACCTTATCCTAGTCATATTCCCCAGAGAGGCACACACTTGCATAATAAAATTGTATGCTAGTTTCCTTCATATCAAATATATGTATTTTAGAATATAATTCACAAAATGCAAATCTTTTTTGGACTGTATTGGTTTACAGATATTATAAATCCTGATTTAAAGTAGTCATACATCTTTTTATGCATATAAAAACAGACTTTGAAATCATGGAATTGTATTTAATGTAATACTTGAAAGTGGATAAAATGTTTCCTTTCTTTGCTATATTCTCTTTTCCATATTAAATCTAGGATAAGATGTGTGAGAGTTTTTTGAACAAGTTAAATTATTGGTTATTGAATGCAAGGCTATACATATGTAAGTATGTGAGATTTTCATAGTGTTATAGAAAGGGAACAAATTTATAGCTACATGTATTTTTCTAAAAACAACTGAGTTTCAAAACTAGCAAATACAACATCACTGCTACCATGAAATATGAATTGAATAGTCTATCTAGGTCTTCCAGCTCTATCTTTCTCTAGTGTTTCAATTAGCAACTTTCAAGTTTGACATTGGCATAGTGACCAAATGTCTGTGAATAAAATTTTCCTTCAAATAAAATATAACCAATACTTTTTCATGTGTGGTGACCAGAAGGATTAGCTGAGCCATAGGAGCAAAGGTTTTGTTAGAGTGTATGGACATATCAGATGATTAAACTTGGAAGACACATTCAGAGTCAATAGTCTGAATTCAACATCAATAGTCAAGACCATGAGTTGCTATGTTTTGAGTATAAGTGCCAAGAAAGAATTATTCCCCATTTTCCCTGTACAAGTAAATACTGCCATCTGCTATAACAGCAGGAGCTCACAACTGATTATTTACTTTATGTCAATACGTAATGATGCCTGAGAATCTATCATATCAAATCAGAAATAGCCGAGACATGTGTTTAACAATCACAATAAAACATGCTGTGACAATATACTGATGACCCATGACCTAAGTTCAGCGGGCATACTGACTAGTCATTTGGACATGTACCATGAGTTTCTTCTAAGAAAATTAGCATAAAATATGTCTACTGCTAACAGCAGGCTCCACCTCAAATATATTTTCAACAGCCTGGAATGCTCACCTCAGTCCACATTGAAACTTAAAATAGAATTCCACTCACCTAGAACATTCCTGTCTTAATATTAGAGAGGCTTTCTGTGTGAGCTCCTGCAGAATTTCAATGTCTTAGTTAGATTTTCTGTGACTGTGATAGAACAGCATGTCTGAGAGCAACTTTAGGAGAAAGGGTTTATTTCACTTTACAGCTTGTGGCTCATCATTCAGGGAAGTAAGCGCAGGAACTCAAAGCAGAAACCTGGAGGCAGAAACTTTAGCCTAGGTCATGGAAAAGTGCTGCTTACTGGTTTATTTGCTCATGGCTTGCTTAACCTGATTTCTTATAGCACAAAGGACTACCATTCCAAGGTGTCACCATGCCCAGTGAACTCTGACTCTCTTTTTAATCACCAGTCAAGAAAATATCCCTAGGCTTGTTTACAGGCCGATATGGTGAGGCCATTTTATTAGTTGAGGTTCATTCTTCTCAAATGACCTCAGATTATGTCATGTTGACAGAAAACAAGCCATCAGATTTCTTCTTGTCTTTATCGGCTTTTGGCTTCACACTAATATTCGGGAGCATGCTGAACTAATCAACGTCTGGACCCTACCTTCACTGCACCATCTTGCACACTTATTTTCTTATATTTATATGTACACATACTATTCTGTGACATTTAATGTCTAATTTGAAGGACAATAATATTAATAATTAATGTTGGAATAAAAGAACCTGTGATGTTTAATGTCCTCCCATAAACTAAAATCATAACTATTTGAGATTATAGACTGCAGTGGTAATGTGTTCCCCAAAATATTGTGCACCCTAATAAACTTATCTGGGGTCAGAGAACAGAACAGTCACTAGATACGGAGGCTAGAAAATGGTGGCACTCACGCCTTTAATCCTAGCATTCCAGAGGCAGAAATCTGTCTGGATCTCCGTGAGTCCAAGGCCACATTGGAAACAGCCAGGCATGGTGACACATGCCTTTAATACCAATAAAGTGAGACTTTAATCCCAGGGAGTGAGGGCAGAAGGCAGAAAGGTATATAAGGTGTGAAAACCAGGAACTAGGCTGGTTAAGCATTCAGGCTTTTGAGAAGTAGTTCAGCTGAGAGCCATTTAGATGAGGACACAGAGGTTTCCAGTCTGAGGAAATAGGATCAGCTGAGGAACTGGCAAGGTGAGGAAGCTATGGCTTGTTCTGCATCTCTGATCTTCCAGCATTCACCCCAACAACTGGCCTCAGGTTTGATTTTATTAATAAGAACTTTTAAGATTCATGCAACACCAGACAATGAGATCAACACATTGTATGCATTATTTTGCAATTCAGTATATTTTAACATTGTGGAAAGAGTCCAAGGTATCTTTCAGAAGAATGCTAGTTACTGTGTAGAGATCTCAGGCTTTTAGGCAAAGTGGAATCTTTATGTTGGATTTGTGTAACTATGGAGTTCATACAGAGACTGAGCATCTTTACCTCAGAATAAAACTGTACTTGGAAACAAGGACTTATTAGTGGTTATTAAGCTGAAACTTAAGATGGGCTTCAGGCTTTTAATTGATGTCTTTGTATAAAATGTATAGGTGTATTCTCAGAGTTTATCTATGAAAAGAAAAAACTATGAAAAAAGACGGTGAGAGCTTTCCGTCCACAACTCTAGGAGAAAAGCCTCAGGAGATGTCAAATTCACCTCTGGGAACCATGAGTTTATCATATTTTCTTATGGCTAGAAGGGAACAGTAATAGAGTGATTAAAATTATTTTAGTTTTCTTTTGATAGCCTAATATCTTAGGTAACAAATGTTACCTAACAATGTAACATTTCTGGACTCCATGTGTTTTTTGTTTGTTTTTTGTTTTGGTTTTGTTCATGTGTGTACTTTTCTTTAGTTACAATTTAATGAATTTTTTTGTTTGCTTGTTTTTTTTTTTTCTTTTGGAGTGATGTATTTTATTTTCTAGCTTTGGCATATTTTGTTGTTGTGCTGGCTTATTGGTTTGTTTTGAGGAAGAACAAAGTTGGGTGGCAGGAAGAAGGAGAGAATCTAGAAGAACTTTGGGGAGGGGGAGAATGTGATAAAAGTATATTTAAATTCATTTTGTTTAAGTAATACAAAATAAGAAGTAAAAATGTAAGTAACGTTTTCAAAGATATCATCAGTATAGGTTTTTAATGGACTGTGGCATAGATGACCATCAAACTACATGATGAGTTTCATTCTTAAATGATTGAAGATATAAAAAAACACCCCCATATTCTTCAGAAGTTATATTGCCCTCTGAGTGATTTCTTTGTAATGCACTGGGAGGGAAAAGTCTGTATTTCTTTCATGCTTGAGCTTTAATTCAATTAGGTTTTGTTAATCCACAGCTCCACCTAAAAGATCATGATTTTCCTATAATCAAGATTTGTTTTTTGTTGCTGTTGTTTTGTTTTGCTTTGTTTTTTAATTTTGCCTTCACACCGAAATTTGTGATTGTTAATTTGGATTGTATGGTTGATTGGAATAATAAATAGCTAATGAATTAATGACAAGAGATGACACACTCTGAATACTGTTGAGTTCATCCCATAGTGCTGTGTCCCTGGCAGAATAAAAAGAAACACATGAGTAAGGAAGTTTAGTCTTTGCGGAAGTTCTCCTTTCTTTGAACCTGATCTAGCTAAGATATCTGAACAAACAGCCTTACACTCCTACTACTACTCAGTTTTCTTTTGCAATCTTTTATTTTTCCCACAAAAATAGTCTTTATTTCCAAACAATAAACAAAATGATTGCTTACTTCTTTGAATTGCTTATGTAATGTATTTGTTCACAATACCAAGAAAAGTAAATAATGTGCATTTTAAATTAAAAATAATATTGTTCCCTGCCTTTGATTCCAGCACTTGGAAGGCAGAGGCAAATAGATCTCGGTGAATTCAAGGTCATCCTAGTCTCTACAGAATTAGTTCCAGACAGTCAGGTTTACACAAAGAAACTCTGTCTTGGGAAAAAACAAAACAAAACAAAACAAACAAACAACAACAACAAGATATTGTTCTGTGTTATCAGCTTACTACAATATATACAATAATAGAATAATGACATTATAGGTAAAATACACCAAAAAGAAAATAATAAATCATCTATAGATAAATTTCAATAGATTGGAGTTACCAGTCCATTTGGAGTGATAGTTCTGCCTGAAATTCTATCATATCTTCAACTATGACACGCATGGCTCTATCTGATAATGATTCTCTTCATTCATGTCCTTCAGAGTGAACACTCATACATGATGCCATACAGATTGTTATCTATCAAAAGGCAGTGTGAAAGCTCTGGTAGTATTTGTATTCGAAGAATACATATTATCTATTGTAGTGGGTATTCAATCTGCCCATGACCTTGGGCTATCCGGCCTATAGAGGCAGTGCTTCTTGCCTGCCTGTAAGACCTCTTAAAAAGAGAAGAGGGGGGGGTTGCTTTCTCTTGGATATGGAAGGCTTCCTGGCTCATGGTTCGGTGACCTGGTCTGGAGTTTCTCCCCATCTTTCCCTGGGAGATGAAGAGTCAATGGTGTTGCTTTATTTTGTATAAGTGAGTATGTGATCTTCATTTCATCCCTTAATAAATAAGTTTTCTTCCCAGAAATCCATGGATTTCTCTCATTAATCTAGTATTTCATATATCGATGACCTTCAGGAAAAAAAATCTCTAGATACTTGTATGATGCACAACTGCTAGGATTATTATATGGTTAGTTACTCAGTTTTTAGTTACAACTTGTTATAAAAACAGTTCAAGATGAAATAATGTGCTATTAGAGAATCTACATTAGTATAGTTAAAATATAAATATATATAAGAATAATAACACAGCAAAACATACATCAAACTAGCTCTTCTTCCATTCTTCCACCAAGTTCTGGGGATTCAAGTTCAGTGCTTGATATATAAACAAGGTATACCTAAGGGTACTGTGAGGAAGCAGCTGGGAGCTTCATGCTTCTGTGTAGAGATTAACTAGCTTCCAGCCATGTGTACCTGCCAAACCTCTCATAGAACAAAGAAAACATAAACTCTTAATGAATCTTCTTTTTCTTATTCATCTTTTTCTTCAATGCAGTTATCCTCTGCTTAACAATAAAATTTAGTGCAATTTTCTTAATATTTTTGGAAAGTCAGTTATTTCTCTTTTTGCAATCTGTAGAAATCTGTATGGCATTGTTACCTGTCTTCTGTAAATATTGACTTCTCATTCTCATCTTTAGGCCAAATCAATAAGTAAACCTTATTTCTCATTATAATGGGGAGCAATGTATTTGGAACTTTTCTAACAACCTCCAAAGCATTTCTGCTCTGTTGGCTCACAGTATTCACTGACACAAAGGGAGGACCTGAAGCTTATATGTTAAAACTGAAAATTTATATTATGAGAAATACAGCAAACATTGTAAAACACCAATAAAGTACGCGACATATTTCAATTACCCATTCGTTGTATTTTAAAAAGTCTTGTTAAGAAGTCAAAATGGTGATTGCAGATTCATGCAAAGCTGTCTGCTTGAGCACCACATACCATACATTAAATGTCTTTGCCTGAAGTTATTTCAATTTTACGGAGTCATTTTAGAAGATATTACTGCATATTTGACTACATTTATGCTAATTAAAGTCTTATAGATGACTAAAGCCATTGAAACTATAGGAGTGGACCTTCCAGAGCATGGTATTGCTGACTTCTCTGCTATCAGGCATAAAATATTTGTAACAGTTAAAGACCGGGCCCCCTTAACTTCTAGAGTAGTTAGACTGTATATTTTTTCAGTATATGTCTCATTTTGATTTCTGCTTTTACCTACAATATTGAAATATTTCCACTAAAAAAAATCCCAAATGAACTTATGAATCAACTGTTGTTAGAAAAAGCTACATTTATATAGCATCTAGTCATTACTATCCAGCCATGTTTGTGTTTGTATATCTGTTGTGCAATGGATACTTGATTGCATTGTGAACCGCAAGATTATATTATTTAAATAAAGTCAACCATAGGTCAAGGGGCAGAGCAAGCAATCAGTTGACTGGAAATAACTAGAGAGAGTGAGGGTAAGTTGAGAGGTCAGAGAGAGAGAGAGAGGCACAGGAAGCAGAAGGGAGGGACATCTGGTTGGAGGAGTGTTGTTTTAGATGGTGCAAGAGAGAGGCCTCTGTCTGAAGTGAAGTCAGAGGCAGAAGGTCAGCTGGCTACTTTCTCTGTCTCTCTGAGTTAGCAGGTTTTCACCCCAGCATATGGCACCCAGTCTTTATTGGTAAAAACAAAAAGACAGAAACTGTGTCTGTGTATGTAGAGTTTGTGCACATGAATGAAGGTACTTACACAGGCCAGAAGGTTTGGGATCTACTGGAGCAGATTTTGAGCTATAATGTATGGGTGCTGGGAATAAACTTTAGATACTACAAGAACAGTAAATGTTTTCAAGAGAAGGACCATCTCTTTAGCCTATTGATGCTTAAAAAAAGAAAAAGAAAGTGGAGAAGTATTTATTGACAGGTATAATGCCACATACTTTTAATCTTAAATATGAGTTCCCTTATTCTAGTAGGTAATCCAATCATATCATAGGCCAGCCCAGATTTCAGGACATAGAGAATGGAATTCAAGCTCTATGTAAAACTGTTATGTCACATAATAAAGACCTTGTAGGTAATTGTGTACTTATCTATGCTGGGTTTATAACTTTTAATTAGGATCTTAAAAATTCAATCAAAAAAGACTATGAAATAAATACTAGAAATAAATGAGATATTCTCAAATCACAAAAACCCAACATGATGAACTTATTAGTAGTTCCCATTTTTATTGGTTTGGTTTCATGACACCATCTCAATGACAAAGAAAAATTAATCTGAATTTTTATTTGGTCAAAGAATTACTCATTCAAACATGTTAGTATTGATTTTTTTCTGAAACACTAATTTTTATAAAACTACAAGAAGTAAAAGGCTTCTACTGAGAGATCCTTCTTAACTTCCCTATACTTTATCATATTTCTGAAGTCCTTCAACCGCTGATAAACAATTCTACTTATATGACAAAGAGATTTTAATTTAGTAACTGGCTGTGTCTCTCTCTTTAACTAATACATAATATATTGAATTAAAATTTCTATAAAATAAAACAAATATAATAAAAATCATTTGATAAATCCTGTATCAATATCAGCTTTTCAAATTGTATCGTTAAAATTTTCAACCTTTATAGCTTTTGTTGTATAATTTCTGTTTAGAAAACTCAAAGGTTAGTTAGTTTTCTGTTGTGAAACAAATGAAAATAAAACAATGGTATACATTATCCTTTGTGCCTGCATCAGTAGTTACTATTACCATATAGAGTGGATATTAATAAGAGAAGAGACACTAGAAGAATACAGGAACATTGTTTATAGATAATAACCTGATATTGGGTCACGTTTGACATCTGTGTTTTTGAGTGAAAACAAGTCTTATAAGAGAGGGGGCAGGCACAAGGTCATCACTGCTTGCTCCACTTGCACATGAATGTAGGCAGGAGAGTTGGTACCTCATCTGTTCTCTTTAGCACTCGATTTCCTGCTTTGATCCTGGCATATTGTACCCCATGTTTCTCCTCAGGAATTTGCCCTTAAGCCCACAGTAGCTCAGAATTGTTACTTACAATCATAAGTCTTTTCCTTTTCCAGGAGCTACTTACGTTTACAATTTCAAGGACAGCATGTCTACCTGAACTCATTTAACAAAAAGAGTAGGAAAAGATAAGAGAATCAGAATCTGAGCAAATTCCAGTATAGATAATCTATACCAGGGCAAAACCATAGCAAGTCAAGATCAATGAGTGTTGCAAGCCTGGAGCTAAAACAGACTTGTAGTTTAGAAACAGGATTTTGCCTTTGTACTTGAGGCACATGTTATGAGATTATTTTAATATTCCATTTGAAAATTGGGTCCTTAAAGGCCATCAATTATTAAAATTTAATCACTAATCCTTGCTCTGTTGAGAGAAAACTAAGTAAACACTCAACAGTAAAACTACACATATAGTCTAGAAAGTGTTGAGATAGCCAAAAAATAAATTGAACCAACTCTGCTTTTTTTCTTTTTATAATACACCAGGCACAAACTTCCTGCTGGAAACAATATATGAATACTGCTACACCTTATGGGAAACAAATACCCTTTGTACATTTATTCTCTATAAGTGAACTCTCCCTCACTGCAGTGTTTCAATTTTCCTAAATCACCCAGTTGTGACCAATTTTGTTAAAGGTCAAACTTTATAATAACATGATCAATCCTTTGTGTTTTATTGGTCTTCATTATACTTAGTATAGAAAAATAACTAGCAAAATATGTAGGTAAAGAAATAGTAGCTTAAATATAACCATCTCATTTTAATGATTTATTATACTTCAATTCCTTATTAACAAACTCTGGGCCAATTGTGAAATATCTGTTCAGTTTTGTTTGAGCTCCTATCAGAATGTAAATATTACATGTTCAAAAACTCCGAAGCTCTTCCTTAAAAAAAAAAAAATCATGACACTGGTTGTAAATTAATACATACTTACTATGTAATGCCATCCTGAGGTTTAACAGACACCATAAAATTTGTTTCTTAAGTAGGCTTGGTCACCAATTTCTGAGTAAGAATGAATAAATACTTAAGTCTGAGAGTATAGATTGTTGAAAGAGGGAAGACTTACAGGCAGGGAAATCCCAGTATACTGCTGGACAGGAATGTGCAAGCAATATTTTGCGGATCTTTATGCTGATACTATTGTTTATTATATTCTCCATGCCTTCAGTCAGCATTTGGTATGGTGCAAAATAAATAAGTCTTTTATTGCTGTATTTGGACCTAGATGCCCTTGGGCCTTAGAAGGGATAAAGTGGCTTAAAAATTTCACTTTCTCTTAATATTACAAAAGCTAGCAAATCCTATTATTTGCAATATAAAAGATCTTACACATTGTTAACTCTTCATCAATGCTCCTTTAAATAAGGACAATAATTTTTTCTTTAAATTTTCTTAAACTTTAGGAAAAATGGTAGGACTAACACATTTATAACTGATGAAAATACTGCTGATTTAATTTTATTTAACAAACATCAGCTTTCTCCTGAGTAGAGTGTACATTCAATCTATGTCTTAAGATTAATCTAGATACAAATAATAGTCCATATATACTCTTTCTTCATAAATAACTTTGAAAGTGAATTCCAGAACTATCTTTTTCAAAACCAATGTCTTTAATCACACATAACGTGGTTAAAGTAAACAAACACAAATCATTTGTTAAACAAATTTTTAACTTAAAGGAAGTGGAAGAATGAGGCCTTAGCTATCCAGACAACCCAGTAAGGGGTATTTATGTTGATCAAAGTCATCAGATTCTTAGGGAAATCTCTGCTTCCTTGTCCCTATGTAAGCACAGACTGTGTTGTCTTGCGTGCAGCTTTATGAGGAGGATTACTAACGATTTAGAGACTAGCTCAAACATTGTAAACTGTGTTTGCACAAAAACATGAAGTCTGAATCATTGTGGCATAAGCTCTGTCTTTCTTAAATATCATAACCCTTGATATAATACTTTGTCTTCAAAAATTCAACTTTGTTTTGTAGAAGTAAAATGTGCTTTAAGCAAACAGTAATTTAGGTGCAATAACCATATGCCTTTATGCAGTCCATTTTCAAATGTCTTCCTTTTTCGCCACATTCCTTTTGTTTCAGTTTATATACTTTTTGTTTGTTCATTTGTTTAGGGTATAGTTACCTTTGCGATGAAGCAAAACTAATTTCTCTTTGCTACATTTGACCTTGGTTTGCCATTGTACTCTTAGAAAAAAAAACAAGTCTCTGCACCAGGTCTTTTATTATCAAGTTTGTCCTCTGTCAAGGTCATGAAGACAGTCTCGACCCAGCAGCTGTCTGCCATAGTCAGGAGACTAAGACAGAGGGTGCT
The DNA here is from genome assembly GCA_902168405.1 of Peromyscus aztecus. Classification (NCBI taxonomy): domain Eukaryota; kingdom Metazoa; phylum Chordata; class Mammalia; order Rodentia; family Cricetidae; genus Peromyscus; species Peromyscus aztecus. Next base: position 31,424 of record CABHPQ010137116.1, read on the forward strand.
CAATGGAGCCTCATTTCCCATGATGTAAGCTTAAGAAGTAATTAAATTTTGTAATTGTGAGTAATTTAATGAGGTATTGTGCCTTTAACACAGATTCCCTAATTAAAAACAAATCCTTCCTTACTGATGTGTTCCTCTCCTATCAGGAAATAAGATATTTAAACTAAAATTAATGAAATCTGACGAAAAGGACTACTGTTATTGGTGTAGTGGTAACCGAAGTAAACTAACCGAGACTACCATGGTGCTACATGCCAGGCAGCTGCTGTGAGCATTCCTAAGGTTTAGACTTACATGTTGTTTGAATTCTAATATGGCCTTTCAATTAAAAAAAACAAAAAAAAACAAAAAAAAACAGGTACCAGATATTGGGTCAAATGCTGAAAGATCAGAGAGACAAAGGAACACACCACAGCCACCACATCTTACCTCACCAACTCCTCAGCCTGAAAAGGCCTCAGCCAATAGGCCTCTAGACAAATGAGCTTCCTCAGCTGAAAAGACTTCAGCTGAAAAAGCCTCCAGCTGAAAGGGACGCTTCTGCTGAAAAGCCTTTAGTTCCTGTCTCCTCACACCTTATATACCTTTTTTCCACCCAGCCATCACTTCCTGGGATTAAAGGTCTGTCTGCTTCCCAAGTACTGGGATTAAAGGTGTGTGCCACCACTGCCTGGCCTCTATGTTTAATCTAGTGGCTTGTTCTGTTTTCTGATCTTCAGGCAAATTTTATTAGGGTATACAATATATCACCACACCTACAGGGAATTTCAGTTTCAGGAATCCAGAGAGGAAAGATGTGTGGAGACATGTACCTCCTAGGAACAAGGAACTTTGGAGGTGTCTGTAGTGACTGCAAGGTGACTCCGGATGCATCTTGATGTATTTATATTGATTTGGTAAAATAACACAAACTGGGTGATGTGGTCAACAGAAAATAATTTCTAGTATTCTCAAGGCAAGAGAATTCAAGATTAAGGAACTAGCAGAGTCCTTCTCTGCTACGGTCAGCATTCTGGTTCACACAGTTTATTTTTCTCCTCATTGTAGAAGGGGTAAGAGTTCTCCTTTGGATTATGAGGATTATCCTATTATACACTAAACATTTTTTTTTATTGTTTAATGCTTTAACAATAACCTCCAAGGCACCAAAATGAATCAATGTCACATTAAGGAAGGAAAAGACAATTCTTCCTTGAGTAATATGTGTCGGAGCCTGCCGACAGTCAGCTGGGTAGTTGTACAGAGACATGTGGATTCAAGAGACAATGAAGAAGACAGAAAAGAGTCCAGAGGTCTGTTGGTCAGTGCCGGATAGCCCCGAATTTATTTCACAGCCAGCTTATGTACAGTTTTGAAGGACAGAGGTAGAACAATGCACAGCACAGGCATCCAATCGCTATCTCTCCTGCCTTGCATCAAGGAGCAGGTAGTTTCATTTTCTATCTTGTTGTACCTCCGGCTGGCATCAGTAGCCTGCATCTAGCTAGCTAGTGTGTTCCTTCCTGTGTGCTAATCAGGATTTCTCACAGCTCTGGAGAGCAGAAGCTTGAACTCTATTGACTCAGAATAGACTTCAGATTCAAACTGGGAAACTGAGTCAGTTGTGGGCTTCCACAAATATGACCAAAGAAATACAGATTTGAATTCTACAGTTGCCTTTTCTTCCTGTATTTCCATCTGTCTATAAGTTGCAGTTACTGGCCTGTCTGTGTGATATGTCTGTTTTACATTTCTATGCCATGCTCCCTGTCATGATGATAATGGATTAAACCTCTGAAACTGTAAGTGCTCCCCCCCCCAATTAAATATTTTCATTAGAAGTGTTGCCATGGTCATGGTGTCTTTTCACAACAATAGAAACTCTAAGACACCAGATATGAATACTGGGATCTGAACTGGGATTCTCTGAAAGAGTCCCAAGTTTTCTTGACTCTGAGCCATATCTCTAGACCCTTCAATGTATATTTATAACAACATTACTAAAATACTCTATTACTAGATTAATGGATATTACCTATTTTAAAGTCCCATTTTTAGGTGAGTCAATACAGCATTTCTGCAGCTGAGCTGAAAGAAAAATCAATGAATACTTTTCATTTCATGGCTCAATGAGGCTAAGTCCCAAGGTATATTTAAGTATTCTTCATGGCTACTTCATATCAAAATCCATTTTTTTTTATTTCTAGATTTTTCATCTGCCTTGGTTTTTGGCAAGATTTTAAGAGTTTTCTAGCCCCTGCCAATCACAGTGGAAAGAGAGTTAAATGAAAAAGCTTAGTTCTATCTTTCTCTGCAAAATTTACAATTTGATGCTTTTGTAAAGATTTTACTGATATACTCTTCCTTACACAGAAAAGTTCATTCCCAGAATTTTTAAAATACACAACACCTATAATTGGTGTTCCTATCCAGTTGTATTCATTATGAGTTTTTAGGGTACATAAGATATTTTGTCTGTTTTTGCTTCACTGCTAGACAACTCAATTCTAATACTTGGGTTTATCCACACAAATCATAATAATGCCAAGTTTCCGTAAGTGACAACCACCAACAGGCTAATATTTCATGTCTTCTTCAAACTTGTTCTCATGAAATGTATTAACCATTTCCTACGGTAGTCTGTTTTGATTTTCAGATGGGCTATCTAGACACGTCATAGTTTCTTCTCTGAGAAGTCTCTCCAAGACATTGTAAACCTGACATTCTAAAAAGTTGCAAATTCTGAACAGAAAACCCCATGTGTCCAAATCCATAATCTTCATCTATCATGGAAAGAAGATAAAAATCATTGGGGAATTTTAAGGAAAATAAACTGTAACTTTTCAAAAATAACTTTATAGTCCTTCAAAAGTCAAATTGTTCTCAGTGCAGGAGCCACTGACTGCTGCACTCTTTAAATCAAGCTCCATGGTTGGCAATATTGGTCTTCAGTACTTCAGTTCTGTTGAAAGGAAATTCACCCAAATTTGACTAATGTGCATCTATATTTGTCTTCAACTAAAGACATATGCCAACTACAGATGTCCTATGATTCTGATAAATAGACTTTGCTTTGTAAATACAGAAACTTTCTGCATTGTTTGGATATTATTTTGTATATATGACAAAAAGAACACTTAATTCTATTTAGAAATTAAAAGTATAGGCATATCTTGATATAATTTTTCACTTATACTTCGCTTTAATTACAATTAACTAATTCCTTTTATTTAAGTGGATATATCAGAGAGAATCATTAGCATATTTTGCTATTTTATTATTCTCAACATCATTTAGTTAAACTTTTTTTATATTTAATATGAAGCAACCTCTATGGGGTCAATATTGCAGAATAATTTACCATCTATGATGCAATTTTGAAAGGTCTGGAAACTCTGAGATATGGTGCTAGGCTATGCAAGTGAGACAGTGCCTTTGAGATAATGACTGGTCAGTGGTTCTATTACCTGCCTCCGATTGATGTTTGCTATAAATTGAACAGCCTCTGCAACATAATTTTCACTGCCATGGTGTTCTGCACCAATACTAGCCTACAATGCACAGACCCAAGGACATTGGACTAAAACTTCTTAAGCTATGATCCAAAACAAATAACGCCTTCTGTTAAGTGATTTTTAACAGGTATTTGGCCGCAAAAATAAAAGTCTGACTGAGAAAACAAGAATCACAGTATAATCATATTTTTGGACTCATTATTCACTTTTTTGATGTAAACTTTGAGATCAAGGCTTTTCTCATTGTTCTTACATAGATGGGTGAGCATGGCATATGGCTGCCACAGAAGGCCAGAAGAGGATTACAGTTTCCTTGGAGCTGGAGTTACAAAGGTTGTGAGCTTCCTGAATTGAACTTGATTCTTCTGGAAGAGAAGCAAACAATCTTATGTGCTGAGCTGTTTCTCCAATCCAGGGATTCAGATGTTGAAGGGTGTGTGTGTGTGTGTGTGTGTGTGTGTGTGTGTGTGTGTGTGTGTATTAGACACCAAAACAACTAGAAACATAAATAGCTGCATTAATAAATATTTTCTGTCTTTCATTCATCCCTGTATGATCAAATCCATTGCATAATATCTAGCATGTGAACTTTGTGCTACCCTATTCTGTTATTCAATATACAAAGAAGACATTCATTTGTACTCAGAAATCAGATCTCAGATATGGGAAACTTTTAGCTTTGGTTGAGTAATTACTCCTTTAATCATAAAAGTTCACACAACAAGCACTGTTTTTAATTGTCATAATTATGTTCTTTATACAGTGGATGCAGATATAGAATATGACAATAAAACACATTAAATATATTTATTTGATACTATTCACAGCTATAAATTAAACACCTCTAACAGGACATCCATGGTTTGATTTAGAGCTATTAACAGTCTTGTTAAACTGCATTACAAATCTGTAGTATTTTCTTAAATCAGTTTTAATATCATAAGTGATGATATGAGTATGAAAGCTATTTATGAAAAAGCATACACTATTGACATAAACACTTCACAAGCAACAGTCCAAATATGGAGAATAGTGCAGCATGAGAGAGGGTGAGTTATGATCTCTACATTTCAATTTGACTGTCACTTATGTTGACACCTTAGCACCTAAGAAGGTGATGTTCGCATCTTTTCTTAGCGAACTGGGCTTGGGAGTGCAAAGGGGTAAAGGCCAGTACTCTGTTACTCAGAATTCTATTTGACCATCACTATTGAGCAGTGCAAATATACTCACATTGTAACAAAGCCTGCAATTTTTTGTCATTCTCGCATCTTCTGGACCAGCTTGTCTTCTTAGGGACATTATGAATTTAAGAGATAGAAGAATAAGTTAATTTCTGTTTCCTCATCTGTATTCATTCCTTAAAGACATAGCAATTACTGTTTGCTTCTATTTTTCCCCAGAAAGGGCAAATTTGCTTGATTTAAATTAGGGCTACTTTTTGAAGGTCAGACTGTCTATTAAATCTGTTTAACTAGAGATATTTCAGGTGTCAGCTGGGATTTTTATCAACATCCAGTAACTCTTATAGTTGAGGGAAAGCAAGCTTGTAACCTGATGATTGCTTCTCCTCAGTTACCTGAAAAGGAGAGCTTGAAAGGAAATTGACTTTGATTTTCTTGATTTCTTGAGGAAATAGTGTAAGCTTCTCTCCACCTCTGGAATAGTGAATGAGGTTATAGAGGTAAAAGACAATGATTTATGGACAAGAATTGAGATTTGAGAACCAGGTTTGATTGAGAGAGAGAGAGAGAGAGAGAGAGAGAGAGAGAGAGAGAGAGAGAGAAAATGAGAGGAATATTCTCTGTTTCACAACCATTTGGTGTAGTGTGATGCTTTCTAATAGAGTGCTACTGGGACAAATTTTACACAGTATCATTCACCAATTTCTGAGCTGTGTTTTGAAAATTATCAAAATTATTAAAACTCTTTCCCTGTCTGCTGTTGAAGTTATATACTAGGCATGAGATATTTATAGAGCAATGTGTCTCTTCAGTATTATGACTTAGTAGAACTTATATAGTTAGATCTATCCTTAGTTTATATATGTATATAGTAGATTAGTGTTTTAAGGTATGTTACTTTTGTTTATGTTGTATTTGTTTAACTCTGTGAAGCTGTTACTGTGTCTGTCTAAAACTCCTGATGGTCTAATAAAGAGCTAAATGGTCAATAGCAAAGCAGGAGGAAGGATAGTTGAGACTGGTATCAGAGAATATAAATAGAAGGAGAATCTAAGAGGAGGGGAATCAAAGAAGAAGGAGCCAAAGAAGGAGGAGGACTCCAGGGGCCAGCCACAAAGCTACACAGCAAGCCACGGAGTGAAAGTAAGATTTACAGAAGTAAGAGAACTGGAAATGTCCAGAGGCAAGAGGTATTATGGGACAATTTAAGTTAAGAAAAGCTGGCTAGAAACTAAGCCAAGTTAAGGCCCGCTATTCAGAAGTAAGAATTTGCCTCCGTGTGATTTATTAGGGAGCTGGGTATTGGGCCCCCAAAAGAGTAAAACCCTTAGCAACATATGTACATATTAGTTATATATAACTATGTGTGTTAAGTATAGTTATCTTTATGTATGTAGATGAACTACGTTATGATGATTAGTTCTTTTTCAAAACACGAGTTTTTATTAAAAAATTAATTGGAACCACTTTGAACACAATTTCGAGTATGTTGCAGTGATTTTACAAGCTTGTTAGCATATCATTTTCACTACAGATATAATGCAAGAGTACTCTCAAAAAGTCAACAACTTAAGAAATGGATTTAATAAGTTGTATTAATATGGCAACTAAATATTCAAGTTATCCTCTATGCTTTGACAACTCAGAGGCCTATGAGCAGATAAGTGTAGGATGGTTGCCACTGATTCAAAAAGCAAGAAATGAAAATATATAATTATTGGTGTAATCACTAAGGCCACTGCACTTAGTAAAAAGGAAGATTTATTTAGTGGGTAACTTACAAATGAAGGGATAGGTAGGTGGCGGGTTTTGGAAAAGACCCAGTGTAGTCCGGCGGTGTTCTCTGGAGAACTCTCCTCGGTCTACCTCTTGCGTCCAGGTTCAGGAAACAAGAGAGTGCAGTGTCCCGATCTCAGGTCTTCAGGCCCTCCCTTGGCCCCGCCTTGTAGGCATGATAGTTACCGGAACCTCAATGGGGGTTGGAACTTCCAGACCAAAGCTGGAATGGCTACCCACTACATCTCCCCTTTTTTGTCTAAATAAGAAGGTTCTAACTTAATACAAGATTATATACAAAGGAATGGTTATCAAATATTGTCCAGGAGTAATGAGGGATAATGACCTAGGTAAGATGGAACTACAACCAATGCAAACAATATCAAGCAAGAAACACATACTAAAATACAGAGAAGTATAGAGCATGGGTAAATGGTATGTTACAAACATCATTCCAAAAGGTGTCCTATCCTAAAGAACCTGAATCTAATACTTAATATGTTGTATCTAAGAGATTATATATACATATACATACACACACACACACACACACACACACACACACACACACACATATATATATACTAAGTTGCAACTATAACTGCTAGTCTTCAATCCCATCAAAGACCTGAGAAGGAATATAATGGTACCTGAGAAATGGTAGATGGATGCAAGCAACTTTCAGGAATCTTGCAAGAGTAGACCGAGACAGCTGACAGCCTGGACAGTCACCTAATGTTTCTCAGCATTGCTGGTGCATTCAAATTGGCTACAGGCCTAGAGTATCTGACAGACCATTTTCAGAAGCAGGAATTCTGAAAGACCATCTTACCCTGTCTTGCAGAGTACAGTGGTCGCTTTCCTTGTGTCCTGCTTGTCCAGAAAGGACAGCATTGCATTTGTACTGTCAGCAGTCGAGGCAAGGGCAGATAATTCAAACGTAATATCATTGATGTCCTTTGAGACAAAGTATTTTTGGATGTAAATCCAGCTGTGTGACAGACCCCAATAACATGACATTAGGACACAGTACGGTACTTTAGATTTGTTCTCTACATGGGTCTTGAGAAAATTAAGCTATATGAACTTACTATGAAGTAAGTTCAGGGAATCTGGTTAGGATAACAGAATTTCAGGCATATACTCTGATCAATTGATTAGTCAGCGTCAAATTCCATGTGAATGACTTGCTTCATGTAAGTCTGTAAATAGTCTTCCATGTTTTAGAACTCAAGCTAAAGTACCTATCAGTTAATACTTAGAAGGAGGCCAAATCTCATGAAATGGTATATTTTTATTAATACAAGTCTAAACACTAAGAAGCTATATGACTGACAGTAAATTGTGTAATGGAAATTTGAAATTCTTGTTTGTTCAAATGACATAAAATTATTAAATCATCATCTGGTATATAATAATTTATTATACACATCTATCCAGACATACATTTGTGTATGAAGCTTTGGAATGCATATGACAATTACTTCATTTTGTAGATGAAGAAGTAGAAGTATACAAAAGTAAAATGCATAGCCAAATTTTCACCAAGAGCTAGTGGCAGAGTCTCTGCAATCCAATCTAGTGCTCACCAGATGAGAAGAATCTTAAATTTTGTGAGCTTATTCACAATTGTGTTTTTAATTTTAAAGTGTAATGAGGGTAATTTGATAGAGAGAGAGAGAGAGATAGATAGATAGATAGATAGATAGATAGATAGATAGATAGATAATATATTGTAGGAGGCCGTCTCCCAATTTTTCCCAGGGTACTCTTGAAAAGAGAGGGATAAGAAATATTTAGGCAGAAAAATAGTGTGGAGAAGACAAACAGAAACACAGGTTAGCTTCAGGAAGACCTGAATCAATATCCACTGGCCTCTTTGTCTCTTCAAAAGTGCTTTTTATAGGATTGCCAAGGGGCAGGGCAAAAGACTGCCCTCTAGCACAGCCAAGTGCAGACTCTCTCAAGTGCTTGACCTGGTAAGCGCACACATGGTCAGGCCATCCCCTAATGCAGCTCTGCTGGGTAAAGCCAGCTCAAATTTCCACTAGGAAACCTCTGTGGACTCCCACAGCTCCCCCTCTTTATATAATAAAGAACCCCCCCCCACATGCCCTTCAAATAGACTGTGCCTGTTTTAGATCATTCTTCTATACTAATCATCCTTGTCTGTCATGGAGATACACTTTCCATCAATCATACTCTGACTTAGGTTGGAAGCTAGCAAGAAGAATGTTGGCCATTTTTGACTACCAGCCTCTGACAAGAGGGGGTACAGAGCCTACTTCAGCTCTGACTCAGGTCCCTACCAAGAGCTGCCACATACCCCAGTAAAAGCATAGAGGATAATGAAGATGAAATGTTCTTTTTGAATAAGTCTAAGATGTCTATAACAGCCTTAGCTGTGCCAAGCCCTTTTATAAATCAAAACCCTCAATGCAAATGCATCAAATAAACTGCATCCAACTTGAAGATTCCCTTAGCTTCACCAAACCATGGTTCATTAATAAATTAACATAATTCTAGTATGAATATTACTATACATATTTACAACTAGCATGAATATCACTATACTATACATATTTACACTTTTTACAAACTTACATTCAAAAGAAAACTCTATAGTACTACTTTATAAACTTTAGCAAACATCTAGAGAAGATCTCTTAACAGAACTATTTACATTTTCTATCAACATGACAGAGAGTATGCAAATCACGGGTTACCACAGTTAAAATTGTAGGTGAACTTAATACTGCCTCATTTCTGTAGTTTGGCGTTCACAGTCAGCTTTGACATCATCCTAAAAGTTTTCCTGACAGTTTGAAGTCAGAGCCTAATTTGTCAATGACTCTAGAGTCTTTGTATCCAGCTCCCTAGATGCCAGAATTCAGTAAGTACTGTAAGGGGCTGTAATACTTGCTGCTGGGGGCTGTAACATTTGGAAGCACACCACTCCCCCAAAGCCACCTTTCCTGCAGGGCCCTTTCAGCTGTTCTGGAACTGGCAGATGTGTTCCCAGTGGTGGATGTTTGCCAGCCAGGGGGCTGTAACTTACTTATTGCAGCTGCCCTGAGTGACATAATTCACACAAACGTGCTTAAACTTCACTCAGTTACAGCTGCACTTTCAGTTAGCTTTCCTGAGAAGTCTTGCCTCAGGGCGACAATGGAATTACCATACTGAGCTACAATAAAGCTCTTAATTTTTTTTTTTTTCTGTGCAGCTATTAGGAACTATCTCTTAAAGAAGCCATGAATTGATTTGCCGCTAACAAACACAAGTGGAATGGTTCTGGGATCCATTCCATTCCAGTTTTTCTGGAGGAACATCAGCAGCAATGGTATCACAACTTACATTCCTCTTTTCTACACATCATACCAAATGCTTCAGGCAGCCATCAAGCTTCATTTGATGACTGAGGGTACAATTAATTTCCTCCTTCCTAATTTTTTGAAGCTGCATCTTAAGACTCCCATGAGCTCTTTCAATGATGCCTTGTCTTTGATAGATTTCTATTAATCTAATGTTTCCCTCTTTCATCTCAAGCACAACCCAGGTTCCTTATTTGTCCTTAAACTTTTTCCACACCCAAAGCAGTTTCCTGGTGTTCAGACCATTTTCCCTTGCTTTCTAAAAGGTCTAAAAGTGGCTTGATGAATAGCATTAGCATTTTAATTGCCTCCTGACAGACAAGCTTTGTTCACCCATTTCCCATTCCTGGGAGGTAAGCTAAGCTTTCTAACAACACTTGGGAAAAAATGGCATTTGGGCCTGTACCTGTACCAGCAGCAAGCTGTTTTTAACTCCTTAAGCTGTTTAAAAGTAATTGGAC
>CABHPQ010137118.1:346-26162 GCA_902168405.1 Peromyscus aztecus
CTCTTCAGTTTTGAGGAAACTTGTGTTTTTAATTTATTCCAACAAGGAATAGGTTTTGTCCAGGAATCTATACTTCGCCACAATATTTCAAGCTCGTTTTGAACAGGAGTAATGAGCACTCCAGGTTTCTCATTGTCAAGCAGCTGAAGTTGCTATGTTGGTGGGAAAAGAGTTACCTGGATGGGGCTTGCCTCATAAGCACATGGACCTGAGCTTGACCCCCAGAACACCACATGTGCCAGCCGTGGTGGCACACGTTTGCAATCCCAGTGCTGGGGGCATGGAAAGGTGGAGACCAGTGGCTCTCTGGGGATTGATGGTCAGTGATTCTAGACTACTCAGCCATCTTCAGTCGAACCCCAGGGAGGGACTGTCTCAGAGAACAGGTGAATAACTTCAGAAAAACAACCCTGGGATTGATTTTCAGCATGCATTGTTTAAAGGATGTGTTTTATTCCTTCGGACAATATTATGTAATTTTAGGAGGGAGAGTGGAATGCTCTCTTGGGGAATAGAGGCTTCCCTGGACATCTGCATTTAGACTTTGATTACAAAGACACGCCAGTCTGCCATGATGAATGCTGTGAAATAAATACCTATTTGGTGAATGACATCTTAACTTGGTGTTGCCTATGACAGTAAAGAGCCACTAGGGGGCGCCTTTGTTACGTACATTTCTTTGTAGTTGGTCAATTACAGTCAAAATTAGTTTTGAGCACAAGAAGGAACCAATGTCAACGTTTGTTTAGTCATTCTGATTTTTCAAAATGAAATAAAAAATGAAGTTGCTGTTCTTTATTTCCATCTTCACAGTCTGCTCAGATTCTCATACCTGCGACAGTTCTGAGGAAACTGGATTCCTCATTCTCCCTCTCACTCCAGTGAATTCATCATTTATCAAACATTATCTTCAAGTCTGTGTATAAGACAGTTTGGAAGACAGAATTTTCAATCATGTGTGCAGTGGCCTGATCCAGAGTTTAAAGATTGATTCAGGGTAATAGGATAGTGTGTATTACTCTACTCACCCTCAAATAGAAAAGAGAAGTCACTTTATGCATATTACAGAGGTGATCAATGCAGTTAAAAGCAGCATGCATCATTGTTCTTCTTTTATGCAGACAGCAGCAAAAGAATAATGTCAAAACAGCTGGGTTGAACTCATGCAAGCTGGCCATGCCTCAAGATGGAGAAAGACCTGCAGAAAGGCTACACACATGGACATATAAAACGACAGCACACACATCACCTATTGAAGCTCATCTGTTCCACAGAAGCCCATCCTGAGTAAAGCAAATGCCCTAATTAAAGGTGGGCTGAAAGGAACCTTCATCCTCTTCCTACTGAAAGTTTCAAAAAAAGAGAGAGAGAGACCTCTTACTAGTTGAGAAACAAATAGTCAGAGACTGAGGCTGAGACAGAGGCAGAGGCTGAGGTTGAGGCAGAGGCTGAGACTGTTACCTTGTGATCGATATTCTTGGTTGTCACCTTGACTACATATGGACTTAATCCCCAAAATAAAGGTCATACCGGTGAGGGATTTCTAATTAATTTGAAGTGGGAATATCTTCTTCTAATTCAGATCCTTGAAGTAGGAAGGCACACCTTTAATCCAGATTCTTAATCCAGATCTAATCTGATGGGAGCCTATACAAGCACATTGGAAGAAGGGAGCTTTTGCTCCTTGCCTGTTTGCCCTCACCTTGCTGGCAAATCCATTCCTTCACTGGCATTAGAGACTACTTCTTTGGGATTCCAGCATATGTTGAAGACCAGCTGAGACATCCAGCCTCATGGACTGAACAACTACTCTACTGGATTACTGGACTTTCTGTTCATAACTAGCCATTGTTGGATTAACTGGACCACAGCCTGTTAGTCATTCTAATAAATCCCTTTTATATATATAAAGATTCATTCTATAAGTTCTGTTACTCTAGAGAACCCTGACAAATACAGGCCTCATGAAGTCTAGGGCCCTCAAAGCAGAAGCCATCCCTACCTTCAAGTAAAAGCAAATGTACATCCTATCTGGAAGAAAGTTTCCTGTTTTTGCTCTGGGACTTTCCAGAAGTTTAATCCAACTATATATATGATCTCATCATCAAAGGTCACCAACACATGGTATTAAACCCCATAAGACAAAACCATTGGAAGTAAAATATAAAACAGCTTAAGATGTTGTTTGAATAAAGATGAGATAAAACTAACCAAATTTAAATAGAGTAAACAGTTCTAAAAATTTAAGCTATGAAAGATAGGTTTTAAAATGCTAAATATGGAATTGGAATACCCAACATCTGCCCAATCAGAATTCTGGAAAGCAGAATATGGTAAAGGGAGGTTAGTATACAGCAACAGGAAGCCTAAGAATGTTCTGGGACTGATCTCACTTTCATCAAAATCCTGAATCTCTACATATCAGAAAGCACAATGTGTCAAGCAAGGTATAACATGCATGGAAGACCTTACATTATATAAGGTATGGGCTAAGGCATGCCACATACATAGTACCTTAAATTTTAGGGGGTTACTTGCTAATAAGTATCACATACATAGAATCTTGAATATGTATAGGTGTAGGCTAAGAAGACACATCAAACCGAGTTCAAGTTAAAGTGAGTTTAGGAAGATGAATTTCATTCTTCATCACACACACACAAAAGGCAAATAAGAGTTCCTGTTATCAAACAACTCTGCAGCTCAAGGAGACTCAGAGACAAGGATCTTCCACCTTAAGCCTGATTCTACTGTGTGTCCCAAATGTTCTAGTGGCCGGTGATTTCCAGCCAGTATGAACACACTGTCTTTTTTTTAAATAATTTATTTATTTTTATTTCATGTACATTTTGTGGTTTGCCTGCATGTACGTCTGTGTGAAGGTGTCGGACCCCCTGAAGTTGGAGTTACAGGCAGTTATGAGCTGCCGTGGTGATGCTGGGAATTGAACCCAGGTTCTCAGGAAGAACAGCCAGTGCTCTTAACCACTGAGTCATCTCTCCAGCCCCGAACACACTGTCTTTTAAGAAAGAGTCCCGAGATTATGTGCACCATTTTGTGAAGAAACTAGCCCAACATTTGACAACCTGGGAAAGCAACAAATCAGATTTGAAAACGGAAGAGACACAAATGAAAAGATCCCATTTTCCATCCTGTCATAGGCTCGCCTAGGGATTTTCTTGAGTAGACAAGCCTCTGTGAGGCAGAAGTAATGGTGAGAGACTTCCAGAGCTAAAGCAAAAAAGGCAGGTGACTTCCTTCTTGGTCTGTCAGACCATTTGCCATTGGGCAAACCAGTCACATGTCATAAGGTCACTCACATACCTCATTAGAACTGTGTGTGTGTGTGTGTGTGTGTGTATGTGTGTGTGTGTGTGTGTGTGTGTGTGTGTGTCTCAGGCTTAGCATGTACAAGGCTCTGGCCAGCAGAAGAAAAAAAAGAGGGAAGAGGAGAAGGAAGGAAAAGAAAATGTAAGCAACATCCAAAGTAAGTAGAAAGGAAAACATGGAGACTAGAGTAGGTTAATAAACTATGAAATAAACAGAGCACCATGTTGGGACACTGGGAAGAAGAGGCAGGATGAGGAGTTCAAGGTCGTCCTCGGCTGAGGCTAGCCTGTGCTGCACGACACCCTGTCTCAAAGGTAAAAAGCAAAAGTCGCTACAAGAAAATACTATAAACAAATGTGTGATAGCAAATTACACCAATGAAATGAACAAATTCTTAGAAAGACACAGTTACACTGAATCAAGAGGAGAAAATCTGGACATAAAGGTAGAGATTTAATAAATAAAAAGGCAAACAACCCCTGTAAAGTGTCAGGCCCAGGTAACATTACTGGAAAATTCAAATCTGCAAATAAAAATTAGCACCAATCTGGTGACACAAGCTTGTGACTCCAGCTATTCAGAAGGCCAAAGGTCACAAATCCAAATCCTTTTGGGGCTATAGACAGAATTCAAGGCCAGTGCAGGCAACTTAGCAAGACCCTGCCTCAGAACAAAATAAAAGATTTTAAAAGGGCTTGAATATAACTCAGTGGTAGACATCTTAGGTGCAATCCCCAACATGATAAAAACAAAACAAATCAACACGAAGACCAAAGCCTGGACACAAACCTTTTTTTGTTTGTTGTTTAATTGGTTGGTTGATTGGTTTTTCAAGACAGGGTTCCTCTGTGTAGCCCTGGCTGTCCTGGAACTCACTCTGTAGACCAGGTTGGACTCAAACTTACAGAGATCTGCCTGCCCCTGCCTTCCAAGCGCTGGGATTAAGGGCGTGTGCCACCACCGCCGGCACAAACCTTTAACTAATCAATGAGTTCTGAAAAGTTGTGGGATACAACATAAATATATTTTTTAAAATCATTTCTAAGTGCAATAATGAAAAAAACAGAAACCAAAACCAAAAATTCAATACACTTTATACCATTTAAGCTAAAAAAAAAGCACTAAATATAAATCTGATACAATAAGCACAAAATTTCCATGATGAAAATTATAAAATATGAAAAATAAGAGATGATGTAAGAAGACAGACATGCTCATGAATTCAACACAGTAAAGATGACAGCTCTCCTCAAACTGATACAGAGGCCTAATAAAATGGTAGCAAGATAGATTTAAATAATGTTATATAAAAAAGCTAATATACAAAGACAATGAAGAAATTATAACTAAGCAAAGGAGGGATGCTAGGAAGAACCTGCATTGGAGTCAGAGGTATCAGTATGCCCTCAAGTTTATTCATGTCCATATATATGTGTACTAGAATTCATAAACTTATCCTTATCTATGTGTACATTTGTATCTGTCTGTATACAGATATATGAATGGAGAAATAAAATGCAGGTGTGTGTATGTGTGTGTGCATGTGTGTGTGTGTGTGTGTGTGTGTGTGTGTGTGTGTGTTCTTCTTCTGTTGCCTGAGAAAGCCTTCATGTAACAACACCTCAGTAGCAACAAACACACTTATTTGATGGCCACATTCTGGATTCTAAATTCCACTCACCCATAGAAGGAGTTTGGAATCTTTACAGGAAGGATCTATTCTAGGCCTTAGTCAACGGAAATACAATTTATGCACATGTATCCTAGAGCATATTATGACACCACAAAGGAAGAAAGTGACAAAGAAATAAAAAATAAAAAGGCACCACACACACACACAAAGAAACTCATGGTAAAAGCAGAAAGAATTAGGTGACTGAGTAAGTAGTAATATCCCCCCAAAATAAAATATAAACAACCAAGACTCAGGTCTTAGATAAATAAATGAATGAGTAAGTTGAAGGGAATAGAAAACGTTTTCTCACAGAATTCTAATTAATAAATGAATAAACAAGAAAAACCAAAGTCATTAAAACACTAGTCATTGCTGGAGGCAATTGACAAATATTAGAAATATCAGGCTTATTGACACAGCCTCAAATTATCTTACTATTTACTACAATAATTTCAATGTGTCCAAAATTCTTTAATGTTTCTCCATCCAGAGGGAAAGCATTACTCTCCCTACCTTGAGTGTGATCTAGACTTAATGAATTACTACAAAGATTAAAATATGAAAATAGAAAATCTTTACCTAAGAAGTCTATCAGACATCATCTAAACAAGTGGCCCAAATTATTGTAACCTGTCATAAATACGTGGCTGTTACTCATCCTGGACATCATGTCTTGGTACCACTTGGTGATGCTCTTTCCCTGGTCTGTAACCTCCATCCTGTCATGAGAATTCTTCACTAAAATGCAAAGCCAATAAAGTCACGTAAGAATTTTTTTCATGATACTTTGCCTCTGTTCTGTAAGTCCAAGTTATTTCCAGATAAAATGTTCAAAATATAAATTATGTATACTTACAATTCAATAAATTATGTTAAGATAGGAGAAGACAATAATAAAAGATTGGCAGATGCAAAAACAAGAACAGTTTTCAGAAACATGCTAAGCAAGGGGAGCCTGGTGGGAAAGAGGGCATAGTGTATGTTTCTGGTTATACAAACTGCTAGATGGGCAAAACCAGTAACGACAAAACTTTACTTGTGGTGTCCCTGAATAGGGGGAGACTGAGCAAAATGGGGAATGTTCTGGAATAATGGAATATTCCATGTCTGAATAAGGGCGATTATTACATGAGTGTTTACATTCATAGAATCGTATAAAGTCTCTGTTTTAAAGGTGAGCTCATCATATGTGAATTCCACCTCACAAAAAGCTGCTTTTAAAGGAAGATGATGGAGTGGAGAAATGAACTTAGAAAGGGTTCTTTATAAAACTTACAGGACACAGACCCAACAGCACTACCTTGATCAGGAAAGGACGCAAGAGCAGGCAATCATCCATTAAAGCTTTGAAAATAACCACAACACCCCAGTTAAGCCCAATGCTCTGAGCACTGAAACTGGGAAATGTCTGAAATTTCCAGTAAAGCAAGGGTGACCGTGGACTGTTCCTACACCCCCAGCTAGCTCTGGTCCCACGTATATTTGAGATTAACCTGCAGTAGTAAAGCACTAAGAAATGATCAGAACCCATGGCACCATTCAGGGCCTGCTCTGAAGTGCCAGTCATTTCTTTCCAATGCTTGGAAGCACTTGAAAACAAAGTTCTCCAAAGAAACAGGTGCGCTGACCCACCCCAAAATGAGACTGGGCAAGGTCATCTAAGGGGTTCATTCGAGGACAACCTGTATCACCCGATACACACATCCAGCCCCAAACAAGGATCTTGGGTGGCTTCCAAGCCATCAACAGGGTAAACTAGATGAGAAGGAAGACAATGGAGAGGAGATATGAAAATTAAGTTGATCTTGCGACCTTTTGCTTGGATCATGGGCAATAACAGACTAGGAAAATGGAAAGAAAAATGAACCTGGTTTGGGCAATGGACTCTGGATTGAGGGATCAAACACAGCCTTGCTCTGGAAAACGCGTGCTTGTAAGCCATCTGGACATCAGTCTCACAGTAAGAGAAATGTTAATATCCATACCGTGGGGAGAATTCCCCATAGTCTTTCATGGAGTACAAAGGAACTAAGCAAATGGCCAGGACAGCCCAGAGACCAAGGATAGAATAAAACACCACTGGCCAAGAAAAAAAGAAAAAGAAAAAAAAAGATGATTTCAGGCCTCCTGCCTTGGTGATTGAATTTGAGTGGGAATGATCCTCACATTCATTTCTGGTTGACAACTTTTTTTGTTAGATTATTTATCTCACTTTTTCCTCAAAATTTGGGGGTCTGCATTCTCCCACCCCCTCAGGATTCTCACAACAAAGTCTCCCAGAAATAATGTACTATCATTCAGGATCAGCTTCCCAGGGTCTCAGTCAATATTCTCAAGAGATGAGATAGACAAATGTGTGGTGGTGATGTTGTTGCTGTTGCTGTTGCTGTTGTTGTTTAAGTAATTTCCTAGATGAGTGATATGATGTACTCCTGTAATCCCAGCACCTGGACTTGGGAGGTAGAGGCAGGAGGCCTGGAAGTTTAAGGATAGCCTGGGTTATGCAACAAATTGAAGATCTATCTATGATCCTGACTCATAAAACCATAGACTGGGAGTGTGACTTATTAGTAGAGCATTTGTCTAGCATGTGCAGAGGAAGAGATTCAATCCCCAGTGCCATTAAACACACACACACACACACACACACACACACACACACACATATTTTTCATGGAGAAGTCATTTGTTAGTTTGATAGATTTTTCTTTATATAAACTTACAGTTTTTCTCTTTCAGTTTTCAATACCCTTTCTTTGCTCTGGGCACTGGTTGTTTTAACCACAATATACCTGGGAGAGTTTCTTTTCTTGTCCTATTTGTTTGCTATTCTGGTGTTTCTTCTATCTGAATGGGTATGTTTTTCTTAATTTTGGGGAGTTTTCTTCTGTTATAGCATTGAAGATCTGGCCTATGTCATTGACCTGCTACTCTTCTTTCTTCTATGCCTAAAATTCATTGATTTGATCTTTTCATGGTATCTCAAAGTCCCTGCATGTTCCTTTTGAATGTCTGTAAGTGTTTTCATATTCTTTAATTGAGTGGCGCAGTTCCTCTACTTTCTCTTCAAGTCCTGATGTTCTATCTTCTACTTAATCCAGTCTCCTGGTAAGACTTTCTTTGGATTTTTGAACTGGGTTTTTGAGTTTTGCAAGTCCATCTTCATTTCAGCTTGAACTGTCTTCAGTAATTTTATCTCTTTACTGAATTCAGCTTTCAGACTCTGAATTATCTTTATCATTCCATTCATCAATTGCCAGTGGTCAGACCAAAACACAGGTACATAAAAGTAACACTAAGTAGACTCAGTAGCGTACACTTGTGCATGCGTGCGTGCGTGTGTGGGGGTGTGTGTGGGGGGGGGAGGTGTGCATGTGTGTGAAGGTGAGAGAACAACTTGGGGAGCAGCGTCTGTCTTTCCACTATATGGGTCCTGGCATGGATCTCAGATTATCAGGCTTGACAGCAGGTGTCTTTACCTTAGGAACCATCTTGCCTGCTGCAGCGAAAAGACGTTTTAACAGCTCAACTGAAATTAGAGTGTAAGTACGATGCTCCAGCCTTCCAAGTGGAAAATCCCAGCAGCAAGGACATTCTCTTACAGAATCAAAAGCAGGATACAGACACATACAATGATCATTAGGTTTCAGTCAATGTTTGCTATGTCTCTAACAGCGGTCCTGACACCAAAAGAAATCATCGATTGTCTTTAGTTACAAAGCCAATTGAGATTTCTCCGGGGTGAAACCATTTCTCTGTCTTCTTTTTCCCCTTGACTTTTCTGACCTCAGTTCTTTTGGGTCCCACCCTCTGTGGCAGCTTATCTCATCTAAGCAGATAGCATCCCTGCCCTGACTCTATCTTGGGTCACTCCACGTAGGAGCAGGATACCCTCTCCACTCTTCCCATGTGTGTGCAACTTGAACACACTCTGACTCCAGCATGCCATCCTGGCATGGATGACCCCTTCAACTGCCTTTGGATGCCACACCCTTAACAAAACGCTTCAGGAAGATTTCCACGTTCCACCTGATTTAGGTTAGGGAGCAGGACGTATAAGTGAATTTGGGCATTTTAATGGTTTTCAAACCTGCTAGCATAAAGTTAGCTTAAATGAAGCTACGTGAATGAAGCTATGTGAATACCAGATGTAAAAGACAAAAATGTGATGGGAACTGGTGAGCCAACTCTCAACCAAGTCATATGGTTCTGTGCTTTCTTCTTCCTTCACAGAACTGCTAACGGCCGCCAAGAGGCACATTAATTCTACCAGTGTGAGTTAGAAGTGCTCTCTGGTCAATCCTGCCGTCCCATTATCACTCTGAGGAAAACATAAATATCTCAATATTCTTTTATTACCAGAGGCAGAAATCATCTGGCCATTGACCCCACGGTTAGACATTTGCTAATGATGCCTTCCAAAACATCAGGAGCAAAGAAGGCAAAAGAGCAGGAGCGGAGGGAAAAGCACCAAGTGCAACCATGGGAGCAGACCATAGGAGGAATGCATGACAGGACCATCTGGCCGCTCATGTTGCAGGTCATTCGTCACCTCCAGCCCTACCCTCCCGCTTCTCCTTCATCTTTCCCACCAGCATAGAGCATTTCTAAGCCTCTCCCATCTTTCAAAATTCTTCCTTCATAACGTACAACCCGTTCTTTCTCACCTTTACCTTACTTCCTTCACTCCCAGACTGCTTGCTCAAGGCAGCTGATGCTGACCGTTTCTACTTTCTCACCTCATTCATTTTTCCCATTTTCAAGCCATAGTCCCTCGTCACCCCCCCCCCCCTTAAAGACAGCCATCAACTAAGACTATCCTGCTGCTAAATCCAACCGGCAAGTATTTGTCCGTCTCTGTGTATTAGCCTTCCCAACAGTGTTTGGCTCTTACACCATCTCCTCCTACCTGAGCTGCTCTGCCTTTGCATCGCAGGGCATTCCTACCTCCTGGTTTACCTGCTCAGCTCTCTGGCTGCTCTGCTGTCTTCATGACCTCTGCTTCGACCTCCGCCAGCCAGCCCAGGGTTACACCAGAGCTTAGTGCTCATTCTCCAAGGGCTCACATGCACTCGGGTCCCAGCCTCTCACAAACAGCCAAAGTGCTTCGATCTGTGTGTCCTGCCTGCAGCTCTCCTAACACCTCCAAAAGCACTTGTGTTGTTCACCCTATGTCCAAAACAAAACTCCTAGACATCCGTTACTAAATCTCAACCTAAACCTCTCTCCGTCGCTGGAGCATAAACAACACAGCTGATCAGAAAGCTGGGAGTCCTTCTGCACACGTCTTTCTCCCTCACCTCTCCTAGCAAGTCTCACACAGGCCAAGCATCACTTAGACTCCATCTCTATTTCTATCATCATTGTTTTAATTAGAATGTTTTTCGTCTCTCATTCAAGCTACCGATGAGCCTCCACACTTGCTCTGCTTTTGTCCCTTTCCACCAGAAAGGTCTACCTAAGTTCCTGTCTGACCATGCTGAAAACTCTGCTCCAGTTCCCTTTACAAACCCTACTGCCTTCAGAATATCCTGTGAAATCTTTATGGCCTATTCTTCCAGTCTGGTACCAGGCTAACTCACAAGCTTCGTCCTACAAAATTTCAGGCTACCCTGCAAACCACAAATTCCCCATTCTCTGCCTTTGGAGATTACCTCACTGTACTGCCTTCTAACCATTCAGATGTGGTCCAGTCACAGGCTGCTTCGTCTAGTAAGCATACCCAGGCCTTCCCACTGGGCTAACACAGGCCTCCCCTATCAAAACACTCACCAAACTGCTTTGTGTCTGCTGGACCTCTTATCTCTGTCCTTGTTTACAAAGTGGTTCCCTATACAATGTGTTCAACCCAATGCATACGTGTCTTTTATTTACAGAAACATATTTAAAATTCCTACTTGAAATCAGTTGCCAATGTGAAAACTCTGGAGATTTTCTGTAATAATAATTTTTTTAAAAAAAGTCTAGATTTCTGTTATTTCTGGGGCATAGGCCCAAGTTCCATCCTCCTGAATTGTACTGATTTTTCTGAAGTCAAGTTATGGGTGCTTCTTTATACAAAGAGGAATTGCTCCTCAAAACACAGACCCTATATGACCTCACTGCCTGTCCTCATTTAGGTACTAGACTTGCTTCACAAACCATGTGTTCCTGTCAAACATGAATGGCATCTTATGTGTCTATGCTTAAGGAAGCTTAATAGTTTCATGTTGTTCTCCCTCTTCGGCCACAACGAGTGCAACAGAGTGCCCTTCAGTCAACAGCTACTGACCAGGCAACTAGACACGGGCTGTTGAGCCCTTCAACCATGATTACATGAAACCGACCAGGGTGACTGTGCCTAGGGCTCTGTAAACACAGGCCAAGTGGGGAAGGGTGGAGCTGGAGACACTGAGGGAATTGTAGAAAAGAAAATCAGCCAGCTATTGCATTCCGGCTACTGTGGCCCTGGCTTCTGCTCTGGTAACATTGGGTATTTGGTGAATGAAAGCTTAGCCCAAAATAAGTCTACTTTTCCCCACTCTGGGGACATGGCTTTTTTTCTTTCTCTTTGGAGAAAAGACCACGTTTAAAGATCAGTTTCTTCAAACAGCTTTGAGGGTTTTTGTTGTTGTTGTTTTGTTTTGTTTTTTGTGGCTGTTTTATATTGAATCTCTAAGAGCAGTCTACCTAACTCATTGCCAAATGAGTTTTAGACATTATTCAGGAATAACACTCAGGGCTGTGGTTTTCTGGGAGAGAAGTAAAAAAAGCACTCCTAAGACTAACAAAACAACATTTAAAAAGAACAAATGGTGATTCAACAGCCTTCCACCTCACCAATCACACACGCCAGGTGCACACATGACTGTTCTCACCAAAGCCTAGCATCAGCCAGCCAGCATCTCCTTTGTTTGACCAAGTGGAGGAGGCTGCCGACATCTACGGCTGCAATAGCCCTGAGGCTTTGATTCCCAAGTAAAGAAAGTTCTTTGTCCATCCTTCCTTATCTAGCTGGGTTGGAGCATGCAAGCGTGTGTGTGTGTGTGTGTGTGTGTGTGTGTGTGTGTGTGTTCTCAACTATTCCTAGTTGAGAACATCCACAGTTTTAGGATTATATCCTGTCCTCACAGAATCACTTTTTATTAATTATTTCTATAGTTCAGTGATAGAGATGTTAGATAACTGAAGCATGGTCATTTACATTTCTAAGACAGTAAGTACTCCATTAATGCTGTAAGCTTTGAAGTCAAGGAGAATTGTGTTCATATCTTGGTGCAAACATTTCCTAGGTGACCTAAATCAAGTCACTTAACTGTATCAGAAGTAACTCATGATGAAAAATTGGTTCGGGAAAATATTGGTTGTTGGGATAAACTTGAGAACTATTAAATACAAAGAACATTTACAATGCTATACAAACACCAAATGTATTTCTTTTTTAGAAGGCAACATCTTTCTATTGCATGATATCAAAATCACACACCTCTTCATCATGACCTGTACAGGATGACGTCATCCACATAAGTCTTCTTTCACAGGTCAGGAATCCCAGATGGCCAAGAACAATTCACTGATGGCTAGACACTAAATGAGCAAGAGTCAGGACTGAGCCTGTGGGACCCATATGATAGTTTTCAATGTCAAAAAGATCAAAAATTTAAAAGACTTAAAATTACACCAAGCTTTGTACTTTCAAAAGTGACAAATGGTTCCTTAGCCCACTTACCTCCATCCATTTCATAATATTCTTCCCCATCCTCCAGCTCTTACACTCTTTCTGCCCCATCTTCCATAATGTTTCCTAAGTTTTTCAAGGGTTGATATACAATGCTCCATTCAGGGACGAGCATTCAACTGTTACTTATTCTTACCATTTTAATCATTTACAGGCCTCTTCATTAACAGAAGTACAAAAAGAAGCTTCTCTGCCTAAGATAGAGACCAGAACAAATCCATGGATATAGATATAAAAATATCTAGCCTAACAGTGTGAGTGTCTCTGACTCTTTTGCCTGCTCTTGGGACCCTTTTCACCTGCTGGATTGCCTCACCAGGCCCTGATATGATACTTTGTCCCTAGTCTTATTGTATCTTGTTATGCCATATTTGGTTGCTTTCCCTGGGAGGTCTGCTCTTTTCTGAAGGGAAACAGAGAAGTGGCTCTGGGGGAGAGGGAGGGGGGCTGGGAGGAGTAGAGAGAGGGAAACTGAAGTCAGATGTATTGTATGAGAGAAGAACAAATAGAAAGAGAGAGAGAGAGAGAGAGAGAGAGAGAGAGAGAGAGAGAGAGAGAAAGAGAGAGAGAGAGAGAGGGAAGGAGGGAGGGAAGGAGGAAGGAAGGAAGGAAGGAAGGAAGGAAGGAAGGAAGGAAGGAAGGAAGGAAGGAAGATTTAGAAGGTACTTTGACAAGATGACTATTCAACAAAACAACAATAGTAGACAGCTCCTTAGAACCTATGACCTCCCCCAAGTATGGATTTTTGATTAGGTTTATAGTATGAGGCATGAATTCCCTCTCCTGGAGCATATCTTAAATCCAATTGGAAAGTAGTATGTTACCCCCATAATAGCGATACCACTGTTGTGTCATCTGATAGCTTGGTATTGTAGCATGGAGGGTTCGGTGCTGGATATGACCATTGATTTCTTCTCTCCACCAATGTCCTGCATAACATCTTCGGGCACTGTGAAAGTTATCAGGGAGAATATTTTCACTTATTCTAGACTGATTTTTCTATGTCCTGCAACCAAAGTGTATTCAGCAACAGAGTCTTCCCATATAGTTTTCAAACTCCTTTTTGTTTTCCATTATAGTTTTCAACTAACTTATAAAGGAGTAGATTTTGTAGTAGTTTGAATATATTTGGACCCCATGAGCTCATAGGGCATAGCACTATTAGGAAGTGTGGCCTTGTTGGAGGAAGTGTGGTCCTTTTGGAGGAGGCTAGATGACACAGGCCTTTAATCCAGACCTTGAGACTGGAGGGCACACCTTTAATCTGGGCCACACCTTCTGTTGGAAGTGTGCCACTGTGTGGGCGGGCTTTGGGGTCTTTTTCTCAAGCTTCACTCAGTGTGACAGTCCATCAACTTTCTGTTGCCTCTGAGTCAAGATATAAGACTCAGCTCCAGCATCACATCTGCCTACATGCTGCCATGCTCCCAATCATTGATCATAAATGGTCTGAACCCCTGAAACTGTAAGCTAGCCACCCTAAATTCTTCACAGCAAAGGAGAAACTAAAAATATTGCTTTTTAATTCTGCCCCACATTTCCAATGCTTTTCCTGTTTTTCTAATTACATTAATTACATCTAATTAAAAACAACCTTTTTCTAACTGTGCCTTTAAATATAAGAAACACAATTTAATGACATGCTGACCAGAATCGGAATCCTGAGCTAGGAAAGGGGTGAAATTGATAAACATCTACAACATTCTGTCTCAGTTGGAGAAGAGAAAGTTTCTGAACAGCTACATGTGCCAAACACAAGGACTGTCCAAACTTTAATTATGTGTCTCCAGGGAAGCGACTCTGTCCCTAAATTCCCATCTTTGCAGCTCTCTATTTTCTGTTCAATGCAACCCTTTGGCCCCTCAGCCTCTTCCTGTTTTCCTCGTGTTTTAGCTCCTCTTGGCTTCATGGGGCTCCTAACCTCACTTCTCCTTTACAGTCCAAGAAGCCCCATTTTTTTTCATTGTTCACTTCTCTTTCTTGCTAAAGCTGACAGCAAAGAAGCTCCAGATTGCAATATTTTTTAAACTGTGGTTAAAAATATATAAGATCTAGTCTCTCCTTTAAAAATTACCAATATACAGTGTAATGTTGTTAGCTAGGAGCACAGTACTGTAGAGCAGCTCTCTGGGGCTTTTTCATCATGTCCTACCGCAGCTAGACAACAATCCCCTCACCACCTTTCCTCAAACCCCTAGCAACCACAGTTCTATTTTCTGTTGCAACAAGTTTCTAATTATATATACTTCCTATGAGTGGAGACAACCTAAATATCTACCAGTGAATAAATGAATCAATAAATATGATTCTGCATAGAGTGGGATATTATTCAACTATAAACAGAAGTCTACCACATTCAAAAAGATGAGTATTGAAGTCTATCTATGGTCTGCTCATGTCCCCCAAAGTTCACAAGCTGAAGCTCAGTAACCTACATGATAGCACTCAGAGATGGACCTTTTGAAGGGTGTTTTGATTAAAAGTTCAAGAGCTCATAGATTTAGGAATGGGGCTTTGATATGAGGATTTGATGGATAGGATCACTCTCTTCTACTTGTCTGACAGTAGATCTTACATTAAATCACAGGGTTTGTCTTTCACCACATGGAGCAAGAACTGCCAATTTGTAAGCAGAAAGGTGCTCCTCCACTATGAATCTACTGGAGCTTTGAATTTTGATTCCCTAGCCTCCAAATTCTGAGAAAATAATTTTGGTTCTTTGTAACTTATCCAGTCTAAGTTTGTTTTGTTTTGTTTTGTTTTGTTTTGTTTTAGAGCAACACAGACTAAGACTTTACACTAAGTCAAATAGTTGGGTTTCATTTCTACAACAGACAGGGTTCCTTGAGTGTGGAAAGCTTCCTGAGAAGACTTATTCATCTCTGTGTACCCAGGGTATGGAAGATATTTGGCACTATTGAATGCATACATGGCAGAATGTTGAAACTGGCCCCAATGAAGTATCTATCTACCACCAGACTTCTGCTAGGCACATAGCCTGAGTGTTGAGCATCCTTTTTTGAATCTTAGCCTCTCTTCCTATTACTGTGATAAAATACTCTGACAAAAACAAGTTAAAGGAAGAAAGATTTATCTTAGTTCAAGGTACAACCCAAAGCAGTAGAGAAACCAAGGCACCAGCACTTGAAGTAGCTGGTCACACCACTTCTACTATGAGAAAGCAGAGAAGGATAAATACATGGGTGTGTTCAGCTCAGTTTCCTGTTTCATACATTCCAGAATCTCCTGCCCAGGAAATAGTCCTGCCCACAATTAAGATGGCTCCTCCCCTATCAATTAGCACAATCAAGATAATCCCTGGCAGACAATCTCAGAGGCTAACTTTAATCTAAGTAATCCCTCACAGGTGTGCCTGGAGACATCTCCTCAGTGATCTAGATTCTTTCAAGTTAATGATTAATGCCAACCATCACACCATGCGTAAGTGATTCCTTATTCAATGTCCACGGCTACCCTAAATCTTTTCCACATGTCACGCTCGCATGCCCACTTCCCCACCATCTGCACCCGGCGTTCGGTCAGCGTGTTCTCTCCTTTGAAGCTATCGGTTGAGAACAATCTTTGCATGTAATTATTCAAGATTATGCCTCCCAGTCCCCAGCTACTCTCCAGAGTTTTGTGCTGACAGAGACCCTTTTCCAATCACACTGTCATGACTAAGTCCACACTTTTTCCTACTAAATGTCCCAAACATATTTGAACCACACGGAACAGTTTGGAAACCCCGTGTTTTCTCACAGAAGTCTTTATTTCCCTCCAAGTTTACCAGCCTCCAGACCGTGCTTTATAGGAAACTGAAGAAAAAGGAAGAAAAGTTAGTGGAGCTATACAGTGGATGTATTCCTGCATCAGCCCAGAGATATTTACTACTAAAAGCCTATCAATTTCAAAATCAGGTCACTCCACACGATGACAAAACTCAATTGCCTTTTTAAAAAAACTAATTCTAAGTTTTGGTTCAAATACGTATAGTATACAGTCTATTGCCTCCTCCTTCCCATCAGTTGTCTCTGTCACCCTACACAGTTCCACTTTTATCTGAAGCCATGTGTGTGTACATTATTTTATTCATCTACATAAAATTCTAGAAATACACTATGTCTTTCTGAGATTGGCCTGATTCACTTGATATGGGTACTTCCAGTTGCATCCATGTTTTCTAAAAGTAGCATGATGTCATGATTACTCCTTTTTACGGATGAGGCTACTCTGCGTTTCAGAAGTGGCTCACACAGTACTAAGCCTCTCACAGATGAGTAGCAGCCAGGTTCCCAAGGCGAGCAAGCAGTGAGTCCCCAACACAGAAAGTCGGTCTATCCCCTGCAACCCAGCCTCCTAGACTCTTCACTTTCTTACTGGTGCTTACACAGGGATGAGAGGAAGATCAATTTAAGAAACCTATGTGCAAGTGTTTGGTGACTTTAAGGTCATAACCCAAAGGAAAATGAACTCTATTTATACTGGAATGCTTGTGATGTTATTATACAAAGTATCTTTTTAAAAAAAATTTTAATGATTCTTGGTGGGTTTCACATCATGCACCCCAATCCCACTCATCTCCCCGTCCCCTTGCTTCTGCCCTCTGCCCTTGCAACCTCAACTTCTTCCTCCCAAAACAAAATTTAAAAGTAAAACCAAAAAAAAAAAATCTTGGCATGGAAAACCTGCAGAGACAACCAAACCAAACTAGTGGGAACTCATGAAAGTTGGATCCATGGCTGTGGAGCCTGCATGGAACTGGACTAGATCCTCTGCATGGCCAGACAGTTGTGTAGCTTGATCTGCTTGGGGGGCCCCTGGCGGTAGGATCAGAATCGATCCCTGGTACATGAGCGGGGGTTTTTTGGAGCCCACTACCAATGATGAAACACCTTGTGCAGCCTTGAGGTGGGAAGGGCTTGGACTTGCCTCTACTGGATGTGCCTCCCCATGGGAGGCCTTGCCTTCTTGAGGAGGGGAGTAGGGAGTGGGTTGGAAAGGGGAGGGGGAAGAGGGGGATCTTGGATTGGTGTGTAAAATGAATGAAAAAAAAATTTCTTAATTAAAAAAAAGAACCCCCCCCCAAAAAAAAAAATCTTGGCATGGAAGCTGTAGTGTGACACAGTGATTCACACAGTATACCCTTTGGTCCATACATCTTTACTTGGAAGTGTTCGTTGCAATGAGTCATTGGTCCAGTTCAAGGCCTCTGGCTTCTGCTACACTATCTATACTGGGACTCCTTTTGGATATCTTGTTGTTGCTTTGTGTTATGGAGATCCTGCAGCTTTGGATCTGCAGGTTCAGCCCCTTCATACGCTCCAGCAGTTCATAGATGAGATGGATATTGGGGTGGGCTACCTCATAGTCCTGGTTCTGGGCCTCAGTGGTTGCTGGGTTTGTCAGCCTACCAGCTTTCCCTCATCATCACCACCAGGGCGAGCTCTCCTGGACCGCCTTAGCTAGCTCACCCAATGTAGCAGACAGCAAGGAGCCAAACAGTTCTCCTGCTCTCACAGCTTTGGGTCCGTCTTACCTGCCCGCACT
The DNA here is from genome assembly GCA_902168405.1 of Peromyscus aztecus. Classification (NCBI taxonomy): domain Eukaryota; kingdom Metazoa; phylum Chordata; class Mammalia; order Rodentia; family Cricetidae; genus Peromyscus; species Peromyscus aztecus. Next base: position 18,616 of record CABHPQ010137118.1, read on the forward strand.
CACACCACCAAGAGCCAGCTCTACCGTTTTTGCCCAGGCGAGGTGTAGGGCCCGCTCTCCAGATTGCTGCACTTCGTGAGGGCAGATGAGGCCAGCTCTTCTGATCTCATGCCCCCAGGCCAGCTCTCCCACAGGCCACAAGCAGAAGGGGAGGGGGGAGGTCATCTCTCCCTCTACCACTCCACCATATAGCAGATGAGGGGTGGGGCCAGATTTCCCACACAGGTTCATGACACCGGATCACCAGCTGCCCTGTATCACTTGAGCCCTCCCCGCTACCCACCTCCCATTCCCCGATAGCCCCCATCAACAGAGTCAGCTCTACTGTGCTGCAGCCCATTACGGGATCAGCTCTCTCACACTCTCTCTCTCCACCCTGGGACCAGCTTTTCCCACCTGTGGTAGGGGGCAAGGGGCGAGGGGCAAGGAGGGTCACTCTCCCTCACCCACACCACCGTGTGACAGACCATGGGCTAGCTCTCCCACTCTCATGTCTTCAGGGCCGGTTTACTCGCACCCACTAGCAAGGACAACTCTACTGGGCTGCAGTTGGTAAGGGGCGGGGCCAGTTCTCCCTAGTGCTGCAGCCAGTGAGGGGCAGGGCCAACTCTGTGCAGCTCTATCCTCACTGCTTTGGGTGGCAACAGGAGCCAGGGACATCAACATAGACAGGGCCCTTGGCAGCAAACCAGGCCCTGACGACGTCATGCCCCCAGGTGGCAGCACAGGCTACTCAGATCTGTATGGCCCCAACAGAGACTCAACCCTCGGACGCTAACCTGGCCCAAGGTGGCAGCCCAGGTCCCCATGAGTGAGTTTCACAGGCCCCCCATGAGTGAGTTTCAAGCCAGTTGGGGCTACATCGATCCTGCCTCAAAACAAAAAAAGAAAAAGAAAAGAAAGTTGAGTGTGGTGGCACACACCTCCCAACACTCAGGAGGCAAAGGTGAGCAGATTTCTGTGACTGGAGGCCAGCCTGGTCTACATAGTGAGTTCCAAGCGAGCCAGGACTGCAATGGTGAGATCATATCATTCGTAGATAGATAGATAGATAGATAGATAGATAGATAGATAGATAGTCCCCCTCATTAATTATTTAGTACCTTGTTCACAGTAATATGCTCTAAGTCCCTGTTATAGTACGGGAGTAACTGAACTGATGTTTATTTAGCTGCCACTAAGTACCAAACACAAGATTACTGATAGAGAAAACACTACCCCACAGTTAGGAGAATAGCAGGTTACACAATTCAAAATAGCACTGTTTACAGTACTAGAAAACTGAAAATGACTTCAATTTCTACCATCAGTGGAATGGCTGGATACAGTTCATGGTGTATATACACTGGAGATCTATTAAATAAGTTATACCCACAGCTACAGACAGGAAAGTAGATCAACGGTGCATTGTTAACTAAGAAAAGATATTTCCCATTAGTATGAGTGATACAATGTCATTTTTATAAATACAAAAGAAACAGCAAAATTATACATTCAAGTGTATGTTTTTGTATAAATATGGAAAAGTGTTAAAAAAACAGGCATTAAGTTATTTACAACAATTACCACTTGGTCACCAGAGGAAGAATTTTATTATTAGATATATGGATCTGTGCAATTGGGCAGTGGATATGGTATGATTTATTTTTTATATTACAGAGAAATTCAATGAGGAAAACATAAAGAGTAAAACAAGATGTAACTCCAATTCAGCAATGCTCCTCACATCTTTTGACCAGTGTATATAAATTGCCTTGATACTATATGCAACATAAACAAAGAGGAATATTTTAATCTGGTTTGGCAAACAGGAACAGAGACAGCATGCAAACAGAATTGAAAACTTTTAAAGTATTATACCTAATTTTCTCATATATAAGTATTTCTCTGGGTGATAAAGAATTTAGTGCTGACTAGATGAATGTATATTGGTCTTGAGTCCTGAAACAAGTGATATGGTGGCCATAATCCATTCTCTTGGCACCCATTCATCATAGACAACCACTACCAACAATGAATGGCCTCTCTCCCCTGATGTAGGCTTTGCCTACACACACACACACACACACACACACACACACACACATATATATATATATATATATATATTATAATTATATATATATATAATTGAGAGAAGGGACATACAGTTATGCTGACTGATTTAAGTAAATGACCCACACTGCAAACAGACAGAAAATTGTCTCCTATATCACATGATAAAGGGATTCATTCACATCTGTACTCTGCTCTGTGTTGATCATACTTAAGCAAAGGACTTTAGTTTGACATTGGGGATAAGATTCTGCTTTTCCTTCTGCATATAAATAAGAAGACCTATGGCTTCAGTTCACAGCCTTGTTAAATTGTGAAAGGGCTTTGCACAGATGTTAAGCAACAACAAGAACAAAAGCAAAGATGTGCCTTGGTTTTATGGATGCCTACCTGACCTACAATCCACCTTAATGCTGAACTTTACAATCATGGACATGAATGTATTTTATTTACTGATTATACCAATTTATGCTAAGTATTTTGCTATATGCCACCAAAATATTTTTAAAGTAACCTCCTGTCGATAATAGTCAGATTTAAAAAAAAAAAAGAAGGAAGAGAAGAAGCAGAAAAAGGAGGAGGAATAGAAGAAGAAAGTTGCATTTTCCTATATCTGAGGTACTACTGAGAAAATATTAGTCCTTTCTAAATTACCTTAATGAGAGTGTCTACTCACAATAGGCAAAGGAAGAAGCAGCCATGGACCAGCAATTGAGCAAGATGACGATGGTTGCCAAGAACAGAGGCATTAGAGAGATGTCATTCAGAAGGTCAAAATTCCATAGAAAAAGGAAGAAGGAAGTTCAAGAAAGCTATTGTGCAACATAGTACTTAATACATGGGACTTAGCCCTGGCTGGCCTGGAACTCCCTATGTAGACTAGGATGGCCTAAAAGCTCAGAGATCCACCTGCCTCTGCCACCAAATTAAAGGCATGTGCCACCATATGCTCTTGAGAATTGCAAAAGAATAGACCTTAATTATCCACACTACAAAAGTATGTGAGGCAATACATCTTAGTTTTAGTCATCGTGTGTGTGTGTGTGTGTGTGTGTGTGTGTGTGTGTGTGCATGTGAGTCAAAGCATTTTATTGTATACCAGCAGTATATGTAATTTTTATACAGCAATTAAAATAGTATTTGAATCAAGGTCTTAATTCAAGCTGGCCTTGAATTCGATATGTAGCCAAAGTTGGCCTTGAACTCACAAACTTCCTGCCTCAGTCTCCCACATGTTTAGATTATACCTGTATGCCACCAAGCAGGCTTAAAATTTATTTTTAAAAGTAAGATACATATAAAATAAAATTTAAAAGACCAACAGAAGCTAATTAGACTACCTGGAATATACTCAACATTAAATTTTACATTTTATTGACTTATATCCTGCTCCTTGGCATTTGCTTTTCTCAGCAATAGGAAGGGCCACAAGCACAATTTTTTTTTGTATGTCATAAAACTCTTTTCAGTACATCACATAAGATGGTGGCCAGCATCATTGAGAGGAAGGGAACATATGTTTACTAAACTCTTCTCTGTTTCCTAAGTCTCACCCCAGATTTAGTCTAAAAGCACATGGGTGCCAATAAAGTGTCCCTAGAAGGGCTAGGAACCATGGCTGGAACCTGCAAACGGTTTGGAATATTCTCATCGGTAAGCAAACACCTTCAAGATGGAGACAGTTTAGTTTATTGCATGTAAATGCCATTTCCGGCATCAATCATGAATTAATGCCTGTCAAGTCTGGAACATTGGATACCTGTGCACTCTTCAGCATCATTATCGTTAAAATGGAGATGACAATTAATAACCACCTTAGGACTTAGCACTGTTGCTAAATGATGTCCAGAAATCATCTAAGCAGTGCCTCATAAAGACAGCAGGCACTCAGGAGCCGTTACCTATAAGGATGTGAGAAACTGGTTAAAAACATGAATGACTGACAAGGAAGTGCAGAGCCCAGATGCTGGAGAACCAGATCCAGTGCTCGTAAGGGGTCCATGCTACTTCATTGTCTAGTACTTTGCCAATTTTTCCACATTATCAATAATGAGTTTGCCCATCACATCTGGGAACAATCAGACCAAGGGCAAAACTTTCCAGCCAAAGACGCAGGCACTTTCCTATCCCCACCACGAATCAATTGAAATTGCTTTTCCAGTCTCCAAATGCCATAAACACACACACACACACACACATACACACACACACACACACACACACACACACACACCAGCATACTGAGATATCTTTTGTGCATGACAGTGGGCAAAAAGAGAAAAGAAAGTATTACTCAAGATCAAACACTGTTTTCAAGTCTAGGTTAGAATTCCTGGAAAATCCATCCACAGTATTTTTCGGGCAGGTTAAAATTTCTGAGCTGTGATCAAATAGTGCGCCAAGAACGTGGCCAGACATACAGGCTTGGAAAACTGGAGAGAAGGGCTTGTTTCCAAATGAAAAGCAGAACAAAGTTATGCAGGCAACTCAGCCTGAAGGCCTCTGTGGAGGACTGCTTTGTAGATGATTCTGACCGGTAGATGAATCAATCACTAGATGGGAGCAACATCAATATTTTTCTCTTAATTTTGAAAGATCCTCTCACATAATCTGGGTTTGTCTTGAACCTGCCATATAGCTGAGGATGACCTTGAACTTCTGGTCTTCCTGCCTCTACCTCTGGAGTGCTGAGACTACAGGAAAGCACCACCATGCATGGCTTGCGGTGCTGAGGAGCCAACTGATGATCTTATGCATACTAGGCAAGCACTCTACCAACTAAGCTGCATTCCAGAAAACAAAAAAAAAAACAAAAACAAACAAAGAACACCCACACTAAAATCAGTAGAGGTGGCACACCTTTGCACTGTTACTTGGAATCGTGTTTTTCTTCTTCCTATCTTTGTAGCTCATTTGATCCCATGACAAAGGTGTCCCTAAAATAGAGGAAGTGTCATGACACCAGCAGGCTTCAGGCTTTCAAGAAAGACTGCAGGGACAGTCTGCCTGGTGACATTCTCTTCCCTAAGCCATCTGAAATACAACTTAGTCCTTCCTGGAGTCCAACGCCACAACCAACATTCAATAACTAGTCTAGCAGTTGTCAGCAGCATAATTTGGGTTGGGTGGCATCAGTTAAGGCAGGATCTGTTGAGTCAGGGTGTTTAGATGCAAAAAAAAAAACCTCCCCCTCCTCATGTAAGTATATGATTTATGGAAAGGAAAATCAATGTACTCACTCTGGAAATTGATAGGACCAAGAAATAAGCTCAAAAATGGGCAAGGATGGCAAAGACGGGTGGTATCTAGACTCACAACTAAGATCTCAAGCTAAGATTGGTCTGGATTGGGCTTCTTCTTTTTTTTTCTTTAACCTGGAAACACCAGATGCTTCAGGAATGAATTAATAGCCATTCCCTATGACTACTTAGTACTTAATCTCCACTCAGGCCATATAATCTGATGCCAAGGCTGCCGAGGCTGAAGGTAAGAAGGCATTTGATGGCAGGCTTCCTCAGCAGGAGACTAAGGTCCTGACTCTCACCCCAATCATGTGAAGGAGGGTCTTCAGACAAGACTTTAGATACTGGGCTAGTGTCTGTGTGTGTGTGTGTGTGTGTGTGTGTGTGTGTGTGTGTGTGTGTGTATGTGTAGATAGACAAGGTGATATAGACATAAACATAGATGCTACATTTATACAGACATCAAAAAGCATCAACTTAACTTGGCTCATCACTTAGGCTATATCATTTACATTGCATCACTTATGTATGCAAATATCCACGTGAAATTATTTAAAAGGGGGGGAAGATTTATCTAGGCTCATGGTTGTAGAGATTTTGGTGCATACTCACTTGGCTCTGTTGATTCTGGGCCCTTACATCATGATGGGGAGTGTATAGGCAAACAAAGCAATTTGTCTCGTGGTAGACCAGAAGCAAAGGAGGGACAGGAAAATTTTGGGATAAGGTGTATCCTTTCAGGGCTTATCTCTACTGAGCCACGTTCTCTAACTCGGCCCTACCTTGTGGTTTTCATCATCTTTCAACATGCTGTCCTAGGATCCATCAAAGGATTCACTCATTAATTGTATCAGAGCTCTCATGATCAAAATACCTGGCAACGCCTGGATCCACCAGCTGAGGTACAAGCTTTCAATGAAGGAGCCTTTTAAAGGACATTTTGTATCAACACTGTAAGTACACTCATGGGAAATTGTTAGTCAGAATTGTGCAAGTGTCAAGGCCTTCCAAAACAAGGAGATTTAGACAGTAGGTTAAAATAATGATGATGAATAATCTCTTAAGACCAAATCACCTCTTGGGTTCTGCCTCCATAAGAATGGGTTAGTGAAAGTTAGGCAAATATTGAGTCCAGATGGCTAGATACAATATTGACAGGAGGTTCCAGTTTCTCTAAAGTAACCAAAATGCACTCAGGAAACCTAGGGGGAGCCCCAATCAAAAGCTAGAGATGAAAAAGTGACAAATGTCCATGTCTCATTCCCAGTGCAATATTATCCACAATATTGCCCAAGGGACCTTATGATTTAGCCAGGCCTGGTGTGGGCACTAAGTGGAGGTTGATACTTTGAAGTTGAAATTTTTCCTGTTTCAGCAAACAAGCATGACTAACGAAGGCCATGCCAGGAAGATAAATGACCCAGAAAGAGGAGCAAAGAGCTTTCTCTTCTTCTCTATCACCTCCAGAACCCTCCCTCAAATAAAGGAAAAGACAGAACAACATTTCTTCGGTGCCAATGTACTGAACACTGTACTACTTTAAAACCTCAGAAAGAGATCTGCTATCCTCATTTTCCCACCGCAGAAGCTGAATACCCGAGATCTTAAATAACTTGTGTTGAGTCCTACTGATTTTAGATTCAGATTCTAGACTGCCCAAAACCAGAGCATGTGTCTGTGTATTACCTGTGCTCTCTCACCCGCATTTCATTATAGGTCTATCACCCTCATCTTATTCTGAGGGCTTCTTCCTCCATTTTAGAATGGTATACCTCTAACTAGAATACACATTCTCATTATAATGTGTCATGGGGTATAGGAGGTGACCAGGTTAGAATAAGGTACACTGTGCAGTAGCAATTTTGTGTGGAGCTTTTCCAGGGCTGGGATTGCAGGTAGAATCAGGATGAGGGCTGATTTAATTGCTCAGAGGTTGAAACTCTTTTTGTACTAAAGGAAACAGGTTCGGGGGAATTATAAATAGGAAGGACAAAATGTATAATGCCAAGGAAATCTCAAATCATTTTGGCCTTCCCTACAAATCCCTGAGACAGGAGTTCACCCTTCTCTGTCAGTAGAATATATTTATCCCAACCTTTTTTGCATGTATATGTGTGTGTGTGTGTGTGGTATGCCTATGTGTATGCGTGTGTGGTATGCCTATGTGTATGCATGCTCTTGCGTGAATGTGTGTGCGGGTGCGTGTGCGTGTGTGTGTGTGTGTGTGTGTGTGTGTGTGTGTGTGTGTGT
>CABHPQ010137119.1:0-14824 GCA_902168405.1 Peromyscus aztecus
TCAGGCTCTGGGATGAGTCACTGAGGAGCTCCAACAAGAGACAGAAAGTACTCATCAAGTGCTCCTTCAACCTAAGACGGCGGAGGGGGCAGAAACCTAGCCAACTCCTTCCTAATGATTTCAGACATTCTTCATAAGAATGTTAATATGAATTTATTGAATCTCATTATACACCAAGCACTCAGCTAGTCCACTATATTTGCAATCTCATCCTAGTGATCACGTAATCTTTTGAGGCCCAAATAGTAGCTCAGTAACATCTCCTAGCTGTTCATTTAAAATTGTAGTTCCTATATTTACTGTATATCTTTTGCAAACTAACATAACTATCTTATTGTCTTATCACTAGTTTAAGAAATCGTGATGTTTTTGTCTCTTTTGATCTCAGTTGTATCTCCAGGTCCCAGAATAGTATACAGGGTGTACTAAATGTCCCTTGAAGCAATAAGTTATGTGTGATTATCTTTAAATATAATATAATAAACTTCAAAAGACTGATTTATACAGGGTTGTGGGGGAAGGGACAGAGCCCAAGATAAGAAGTAAATTTTGCTGGGCAGTGGTGGTGCACGCCTTTAATCGCAGCACTCGGGAGGCAGAGGCAGGCGGATGGATCTCTGAGAGTTCGAGGCCAGCCTGGTCTACACAGCGAGTTCCAGGACAGGCTTCAAAACTACACAGAGAAATCCTGTCTCGGAAAAAAAAAAAAGTAAATTTTATCTTTGTATACTTTTATTTAGATCTTTCAGTTTTAAGATATGTCCATACAGAAGTTGGAAAATTATCTGATAGTTATGGCCCCACCGTCTCTTGGGTGGTTTTAGACTGGTTATTCACAGAGAATTGCAGTGACCTCAAAGGAAATGAAATGTGGAAATGTGGAGAGGTTAGAGCTGAGCTGAGCTCTTTAAGCCTTCAAAAATCAATGAAGGACTCAAAATGGTTTAAAATGCAACTCACCGGCAGCACATTGGCTCTGAGAGGTTGATTGAGATAGCAAAAGAGTAATTTAGGAATTATCCAGGTGTGGTGGCACTGGACTTTAATCCCAACACTTGGGAGACAGAGGCAGGCAGATTTCTGAATTTGAAACCAGTTTGGTTTACGAATGGAATTCCAGGCCAGCCTGCTGAGTGAGTCAGTCTGTGTCTCCAATGTCTCTCCCAAAAGCAAATAATTAGGAATTGACACCAAATTAGAGTGGAGAACAGTGGGGGTCAGTGCAGCATCCTATGTGGATTGACTGGGATATTTGACAATGGTGATATGAACTGATAGGCAAGGAGCATGTTGCCTATATAAAATGGTATGTCGTTTTACACAGACATTTGGATAGTATTCTGAAACCAAAGAAGTTTGCATCACTCTGGTGTCTCTTGGAGAGTGACCATTTTGGGTCCATGAGATGGTTCTATAAGTAAAATGTGATGATCCAATTTTGATCCCTGGACTCTACATGAAGGTGAAAGGGGAAAAAAAAAGTTGTCCTCTGACCTCCACATGCGCCGTGGAAATCATATACACATATCATACACAATGATGATTATTATTTTAAAAAAAGAATGACTTTCTCTAATTACAAGTATAGTGAGAAGTTGAAGGCAAAAAATGTCCTATTCTGCAGCACACATGTAATATTAGAGAAGGAGTGTTGGGGATTGAGAGGCTTAAAGTGCAAGGGTGGAGATGTATGTGGAGGAGAAATAATGAAGGCAGGAAAGTCTAAGTGGAAAGGGTATGGGAATGGAGATGTTAGGAAGGGGTGAGAAGACAGCGAACCCAAACTAAGATTATGGGAAGGAAGCCTTTTTATTTGTAAGCTAATTTATTTGTAAGCTGATTTATTTGTAAGCTAATTTTAAGACATACTGGATTTCTAAAATTGAGTTTAAACAGAGGTACTTTGCATGGGTGGATAATGCTGTTCCCATGCCCATGGGTTCTTCAGCAAATCCCAGTGCTAAGTATGGGATATCTCCCTATGAGTTATTGGTCCATGAGGGCTCAGAAACCCAGACAATACAAGCTACTTCAATTGCTCTTGGTTGTCCACCAGAACTAGATGGTAAGACTGTATAATAGAACATACACACTTTCCTTACAGAACAGAGAAATCAAACTGGGACTGACCTGGAAACTGACTAGCCTTCGTAGTGCTAGAAATGATGATTTGGGCTGCTGGGAAAGAAGTTAGCATTGGTCTTAGCCTACAGTGGCCCCTGCATGCTACAATACTGGCCCACCACATAAGATGTGCCCAACTGGTGCAACCATGCAACAATGGCATGAATGTTTTGGGAGTTACCCAATGGGAATTCATGTCTGGTACTGTAAATCTGGTCAAAAGCCCTTAGCTGGGAAGGTATAGACACTAGGAAGGAACGTCTATTGTTTTGCTGAATGGACATGTTTCCATATTGCCTTGTAAATATGTGTATACCCACTGATTAGTGATGTTTCTTTTTGCCATGAGCAAAGGTGAATACAGAAATTAGAAACTAGTCAAAGGACTGAGAATAAGGGACCATCGAGTACTCAGCCTTGAAAAGGACATCAGTATGACTCCCCACCACTATGGCTTAGAGAATGTCACAGAAGAGGAGGCAGTAAGAATTTAAAAATTGGAGGATAGGGAGAAGGGCCTTGATAAGCTGCCTTCTGGACATAACATGGCTGTTGCACTATGGTAACTTTCATAATATCGCTCAAGATGAAGCTTGTCAATATTCCAGCATGGATGGAGGAGCACATGAGGCCCAACTCCTAGCCAAATAGCTACTTGCATTTAATGCCTTTTGGGGAAGGGAAATCAATCTTTTTCAATGATGTCACCATTAGTAAATTGCCCATGATTTGGTAAACAATCCATCACCCATGCAAATACAGGCAACCCTAATTAAACTCAGTGGTTTTGTTTGCTTTTTAAAGACATGAAAGTAGGGGTTGCTGGGGAGTTTTCTAGAGGGACTGGGAGGGGGATAAGAGAAAGTAAGAGTGTTCCCTATCAAAACGCATTGCATACATGTAGAAATTATGAAAGAATAAAAAATTTTCAAAAATGGTCTCACTCTTCAGGTTTACTGTTACCCAGTCCTCTTGACAGTTATTTTCTCAAGGCCCCTTCTCATCTTCCCTATGCCAAATAGACATCCCCAAACTTTCCTACAGCTTGTGTGTCTTCCAGATGTATTTTATCTTCAATTTAACATTTATTCAAATATTTGTCAAATATATAAGTTGCATGTAAGTATATCACACACACATTTTATATATATACACACATACCACAAGTATAATCTAAACCAATGAAACATATCATCTTAGAGGTTAGAAAAGGAAGTGGCCAATTAAAGACTATTTCATTTAAAAACAGTGTCAGGGGTTGGAGAGATAGCCAGGTAGTTAAGAGCACTTGCTCTTGCAGATGACTCACGTCAGGTTCTCAGTACCAGTGTCTGGTGTCTCACAACCCCCTTGAGCTCTGAGGGAATCTGACACCCTCTTCTGGATGTTTTGTATACAGACCTCTGCATGGTTACACAGACACACTCTCATACTCTAATAAAAATAAAAGTAAAAACAAAAACAAACAGTAATTGAACTTATTTTCCATTTTATCATTTCTAAAAGGAAATACACAAATCCAACAGCTAAGCATGGTGGCATATGCCTCTAATCCCAGCACTGGAAGGGAAGCAGGTAGATCGCTGTGAGTTTGAGGCCAGCCAGAGCTAAATGATGACACCCAGTCTTTAAAAAATGCATTATTTTGGGGGGTTGGAGAGGCAGCTCAGCGGTTAAGAGCACTGGCTCCAGGTTCAGTTCCCAGCATCCACATGGCAGTTCACAACTGTCTGTAACTCTAGTTCCAGGGAATCCAACACCCTCACACAGACACACATGTAGACAAAACACCAATGCACATAAAATAATTTTTAAAATGTATTTTTTAATACAATATAAGAACTATAACCAACTGTTTCCCTCTATGTCTCTTCTCCAGTTTTTCAGATAATTAAATGTCCTTTAATTGACCACTGCTTTTTCTAAACTTTGTCAAGGTGAAAAATATAATGGTAGTAATAATAATGGAAATTCTAAATAACAAATGTGAAAAATTAAAATAATCCTGACAAGTTTTTCAAGAACACAATACTTATTTATTAAAAAAAAAACCAACCTTTAGTTAGAAAACAGAAATGAAAGAAATTTCATATTACATGTCAACAATAGAATTTCACACTGACTTCTGTTCCACAATAAAAGCTGACGAATCTGTGAATGGAGACAGGGTAGAGAAGGGGGAAAGAATTGGGAGCGAGGTAGGCAATGCTCTGCTTGTTGCTTCCAAGTGTTGCATGAAGATCCTCTGGAAAGCCACTGGTAGTCCAGAGGCAAAACTAACAATCTCCTAAAATGTAAGATTGCTGGCTTTCACAGTTACCCTCTAGGGGGGTTTGGTTCCACCAATAAAGAGAGTTCCTAATTCTATATTAAGCTCATCCTTTGGAACGTCAATCTCATCGCCTGCTTCTTCACCAAGCTTCTTCCACCAAGGGGCTTGTATGTGCTTCAGGGTGGTGAGATGGGCTTGTTTGGCCTTGGCTGCCACAGGCCTAGATCTACTTAGGAAGTGCTCAGGTTCCTTTCCTTCTGCCTCCTTCAGACTTGGTGCTTCTGCAGCAAACAGAAAGTATGGGTTAGTACAGTGTGCCAGGCAAACAGCAACCTGTAAACAGCAGAGCTGGGGCCCAGCTACAGTCAGGAACAGGACAGAGTTCCAACTCTCAATGTGTTGTCACCGCTAACTATGAAGGTAGATGTCTAGTCAAAAGTTGCAGTTGTGGGTGAAAGCAACAATCCCAAATCCTCGGCAACTTCCAGGTTTAAAATAAAATAAATATAGTTAGCTTAAAAATGTAAACCTTGGTGAAAGCATGTCATTAAAAGTTATAAATGTTCTATAAGTGCACTGCACTGTAACTACTGTCATTGTCTACTCTAAATATGAAAAAATTAAAAGGCGGCTTTGGGAACTACAGAACAGAATATGGCTAGTAGGGCACAACACCTTTGAAATTAGTAATTTTGCTGGAGCTGAAATATTTGAAACAGAAACTACAGAGTTTGTATCACTGAAAACTGAGATGATGTAAGATTTCCTGAGGGCTAGGACAGACTATTTGTGGCATGTTCCTTCTAAAGAGTTTGGATGCCAAATCTCTTGCATGGGGTATTCCTTTTATGAGACAGAAGGAAGCAGAGCATACTCATCAACTGTTCAATATTGGTGCTGATCTGAGCCATCAAAGCTTCTCTGTGTTGCTGGGCTCTTTCTTCTACGGCCCTTCCCATAAAGTAGTGTTGAAGTTGTTCTTGTGCTTGTGCATGGAGCTCTCTGCTGGCCACATCTGACATCTGAGAGCCCTGAAAACACAATACAGAAAACTTGTCCTAAGGACAGATGTATCAAAAATATGCTCATTACCTAACCACAAAGCAGAGCTTCTAGAATTCTTAGCAGTCTCTCATTTTATCTATAGAATCTACTGCAAGTATTAAATTGTCTTTCAATTAGTAGCTTTAGTTAGGTGTAGTCATGCCTGGAATCTTCATGTAGAAGCAGAGGCAAGCTGATCACAAGTTCAGGGCCAGCCTGGGGTACATAGTGATATTTTGTCTCAAAAAACCTAAAAGACAAACAAGCAAACAAACCAACCCATAACAGAAACAAAAAAGTAGTCATTGAGTCAACTGGTCAGAATTTAAACAAAAACAACTTTCCATACCCCAGTTTTATATAACAATGTGGGTGGGCAAATTTCTTTTTTAAAAATTAACTTATTTTCTCTTAGATTTTATTTTATATGTATGAGTGTTGTGTCTGCACTTATGAATGTGTACCATGTGTGTGTCTTGTGCCCTCAGAGGCTAGAAGAGGGTTAAATAAGATCCTCCTGGAACTGGAGTTACAGATGGTTGTGAGCCACCATGTTGGTGCCAGGAACTGAACCTGGAACCTCTGTAAGAGCCACAAGTGTTCTAAAACACTGAGCTACCTCTCTAGGCCCCCAAGCTTCTTTCTGGTATGCTTCTACACATCATTTCTTCAAAGACATTGAGATTAGGAGACCACAATGAAAAGTACAAACAGTTTAGTAAGGTCTAGAAGAGGAATACTGTCAATTCCTTTTGTTTTGGACCTCATTTGAAATAATATTTTATTTCTTATCCATCCCTACTCCAAATGCATCTATACCACAATGCTATAACTGGCTCTGGTTTCACAGAATGAGGGATAAAAATCAGCCAAAATACTCTATCCCCCTAATTTAAGGGGGGGGATTAGTGACTAATTTAGAAAAGAATAATCTTATTCTTATAGCTGATAAAATTCCTCATACCACAGCTTTATCAAATATTGATGTAGTCTTGTTCCAGTTGGTAACTTGGTAACTTACCTTTCAGTCACAGATCTTATCAAAGTGTACTAGAATCTGGCCAAAGCAACACTTATAAAATAATGAATTGGGGGAGGGGGAAAGGGGACTGGAGAGATGGCTCGAGTTAAAGAGTACTGATTGCTCTTCCAGAGGTCCTGAGTTCAAGTCTCAGCAACCACATGGTAGCTAACAGCCATCTATAATGAGATCTGGTGCCCTCTTCTGGCATGCAAGCAGAACATGGAATATATAATAAATAATTCTTAAACAAACAAACAAACAAACAAAAAACTAGGGTATTCATCAAAATTACACTCATCCTTCCATATTTATAAGATCTACACTCATATTCAACTGAAGAATCAAAGTATTAGAAAATACTACATCTATGCTGAATTCATACATACACAAACTTTTCTTGTCATTATTTCCTAAAAAGTACAGTCAGAGAACAATTTACACAGTCATTACATTGTATTAGGGAGTGTAAGTAACTAGAGGTGGTTTAGAGTATGCACAAGGATATGCAGAGATTATATGGAAGAACCAACCATTTGATAAAAGGAACTTGAGCACTTGTGAATTTTGGTATCCACAGAGGTTCAACAACAGTTCCTAGAGGATATTGTAGGACTACTAACTGTTCAAAGGTTATTTTTTTAAAGGAGAGGTCAAAAACATAAAAATAAGAGCTCAAACTGTATAACAAAAGGCAAAATGAAATTCATAAAAGTAAGAATTTTTGGTGTATCAAAGGACACTGCTGAAGGGCAGCCCACAGAATAGAAAAAACATTTCCAAATCATGTATCAGATAATAAACAGTATACAGACAACTCAAACAGTTCATCAACAAAAAAGCAAACTGATTTGAAAATAGGCCAAAGTCTTGAATATATGTTTATGGAAATGGCAAATGAATACATGGGGATGTACTGAAAATCACCAATCATAATAGAAATGCAAATCTAAAATATAATGAGATAACAATTCATATTTATTAGTTATATTTAAAACAAAAAACATAGGCTGAGAACAGTTAAACTTTGTACATGGTATGGAATTTGGATTGAAGTTCACTTTTCTATATAAAGATATGCAACTGCTTTACTTTCTCTATCATATTAATTACATGAAGCTTTGGAAATTATATATACTTAGCTCCTGGAAACCATGATTCTGTTTCAATCAGTTGACATATCTATTCAACTTAGGTAACTGGAACTACACAGTATTTATCCTTTGTATCTGGCTTATTTCACTTAAAATTTCTTCACAGTTCATTTATATTGGCTTTGTGAATTTTAGGTACATAAAGATTTAGAAATTTTATGTTCTCTTGATTAAATGATGCTTGATAGTACTTAGTTTCACTTTATTTTTCCATTTAAAAAATACATTTTCAGCTGGGTGGTGGTAGCGCACACCCTTAATCCCAGCACTTGGGAAGCAGAGCCAGGCAGATCTCTGTGAGTTCGAGGCCAGCCTGGTCTACAGATTGAGATCCAGGACAGGTACCAAAACTACACAGAGAAACCTTGTCTCGAAAAACCACCCCCCCCAAAAAAAAACCAAACAAACAAACAAAAAAGTTTCTAACCAGCATATAACCAAGCCTTACTTAAAAAAAATTATGTATATGTGTGTGTACCCTGCTTGTCTCCCATGTGCACTATGTGTGTACAGTGCCTACAGAGGCCAAAAGAGGATGTTGGATCCTCAGCACTGAACTTATAGGTGGTTGTAAGCTTCTGATGTTGGTGCTGGGAACTGAGTAAGGGTCCTCAAGAGCAGCAAGTGTTCTTAACTGCTGAGGCATCTCTCCAGCTCAGATTTTAGTTTTAAGTTTATTCTGAAAACCCTTGTTTTCTAACTGGAGACATACCATTTACATTTACTGTAACACAATCACATTTCAGTCTCTTACCTTGGTATTTCCTATTTGTCCCCCTACTTTCTTGTGCATTCCTTCTTTTTCTGTCTTCTTGATTAGTCAAGTATATTTTTTGGTTCAGTTTCATTTCCTTCATAACTTTTTGCTCTTTGTTCATTGTTGGAGTATGTATCGTTAACTTACCAATTTACATCTGAGAGATACCATGCTAATTCTTACATATGAATCTTTAAATCATACATGTATTTTTTTCTCTCCTGGCTTTTATGTTATTGGCTGCCATGTATTTTATCTTTTAGTATGCTACAAAGACTATATTATAAATTATTACTATTGTTCAAAACAAGGACCAGCAACGAAAACCAAAAGCTTATTTTAGAAAATGAAAAGTTTTCAGTGTGAGATGGCTCAGTGAGTACAAGCTCCTGATGGCCTGAGTTTGATGCTCATGACCTACATGGTAGAAAAAGAGAACTGACTACAAATTGTCTTAGAACTCCCAGACAACAAATAAGTAAGTAGGTAGGTAGGTAGGTAGGTAGGTAGGTAGGTAATTTAGTTGAAACACTAACATACCTATTCATTTAGCTATAATCTATAGCTACTTTAGTCCTACAATAATAGACATGAATAGTTGCCATAAAGGTTAAATATCTCCTAACACTGAGGTTATTAACTATGTAGTACATAGGAAAAGCTTCTGATATTTTATAAAGGTTTGAACAGTGAGGAAAATCTCTTACATAGGTAGGACTAAACCTTGCTATGTACTTTACTTTTTGTCCTTGCTCTGATCCAGTGGTTACTAGGTTTACATATAATCACACATACGTATTCTGCTTTTCATTTGGTGGAGGTCAGGCTCTGGAAGAATAAAATGTTAAATGGTAGGATTATCTAAAACTATTATATCAAACCTCTAGCATCAGTCATCTAAAGTCTTTAGATTGTAGAAATTTGTGTTTGCATGAGGAGGGGAAAGGAAAGGAGAAAGGGAAGAAAAAAGAAAGAGCATGCATTCAGATAGAAGCAGCATTAGCACAATCCTAACAAAACATGAGCAGTACTTTGATATACTAAGAATGGTTGGTTCAAATGAGGCAAGTAAGAATTCTGACTGAAATGTATAAACTATCACTTTCTCCAGAAAAACTGACACGTGTGAAAAAAGTAGAGGTGATCTGTAGACATACGAGTTATTAAAAATAATGACAGAAATGGTGTGTCATTCTAAACAAAAAAGAGAAAAGACCTTCAAAGATGTGCAGGAGTGTAAGGTCAGGAACTCATAGGGAAGAAGCAGGTAGCACCTGCTCAGTTGCACTGTGCTCACACAAAGTCAGATGTGGGTGTTTCTTTGGGGGAAAAGGTGTCAGCAGCATTACAGTAATAAAACCAAAGAGGCAGGTCATCAAATTTTACATCTTAGTAGGTCTTGGAGGTTTATTAACAGACTAGTAAATATAAGTTCTTCTATGTGTGTTTGAGTATATGGAGGTAAGGATGAATATTCATTAATTGACAATACATATTCTTATTAGAAGATTCAACACAGACAAGATTTTACTATACTATTATAAAAGAAACAACATACAAGTTTTGTTGACATAGTACAGGAAATAACTGATTTTTAAGTTGAGTCCCCATTTACTACCAATTATATCTTTGGATCCTGTAACTGTAAGAAGAGTTCAATTTCACTAACTCTGTGGCACTACCTTGCATCCACCAGTCAATGTGCATATACATATGGAACAATGGATTAATAAAACATGTTTTTCAGCACAGAAACCTACATACCGGATGTCTTCTGACATAGTCATCCACTTGTTGCTTCAGTTCAACTCTGCGTGCATCAGTGAGTTCTTGGAGTCCATGCCAAGAGGCAAATAGTTTATTTTTCTTACGGCATTTTGCTAGGAATTTAAGAACCTGGAGTGAGGTAGAGAGATGAAGAAGAGCCTGTAATTCTGGTCTCTTAATAGCTATCTTTTCCCTACAACCTAAGTCAATGACACCACTACTGCAACAGTTAACTCAGTATGTATGAGGAAAGGATGAGACTGTGACAAAACGAAGAAATATAGTAACTTTTTAACTATATAGATCCACCCTTACTTCTAATAGGACTATGTTCCAATAAATCCACTATAAGTTGAAAATACTGGTAAATTGTAAATACACTTAATACCTCTACTATCATAGCCTGGTTTCTACTAAGTGTACATCACTTTCCCACCATGGTTTCCTCTTTCACTTTTTTAAAGGATATGCCCAAATATTACTATTACTGTTGTTTTTGGTTTGCCAGGCCTCACATAGCTTAGGCAACCCTTGAACTAACAATGTAGCCAAAGATGACCCTTTCTGATCTTCCTGTCTCCACCTGCTGAGTGCTGGCATGTACCATCACTCCTAGCTTATGTGGTGCTAGGCATCAAACCTAGGGCTTAATACACTCTAGATAAGCAATCATATTATTTCATTAAAATTGTTTCATATATTTTAATTGTTTTCCTTTACCCCAACTCCTCCCAGATTCTCTCCACCTCCCTACCCAACTTCATGTTCTCATTCTTTCTCTCTCTCAAACAAAAAATGAAAATCTAACAAAAAATCAGTAAGACAAAAAATGCCCAAACAAAACAAAATGAAACAAAGAGCCAACAAAAGCAAAACCATGGAGTTTTGTATTGGCCAGCTGCTCCTGGGCATGGGACCTGTCCTGGAGAAGGGCTGATACACCCAGGGACACTCCTTCAGAGAAAACTGATTGTCCCTTTGCCAGCAGCTATCACTTTTCATTCTGTCAGTTCTGGGACCTCATCTGGCTTGAACCTGTACAGGTCCTATGAGTGCTGCCATAGTCTCTGTGAATTCATATGAAGCACTCGTATTATTTATGTAGTAAGAAATGAATATATAAAAGGAAATAAGCATTGAGTTCTAATCTCAATTCTAATTCCTTATAAACACTATGATTCTGGGCAAGCCACTGGTTTCTACAGTAAATGCTCTATGTCAATAAAAAACAAGGACTCTAATTTTACTTGTCTTACAGTATTACAAATATACAAGATAGTCTATAAGAAAAGGTTTGGTAATAATAAAATATTAAAAAAACTTTAAGCTATAAGCTAATTTTCTGAATGTTCTTTCTCAAGTCTTTCATAATAGACAATTTTGGCACAAATATAAAATTACTCTTTTCAATTCTTCATTTTTCCATGTTTTAATTTTCATCAAAATCATATACTGTTTTAAAAGCACTGGTTGGCAAGTCATGCCACAAGCCAAATATAGTATACTATTAGTTTTTGTATAGTATAAACCTGTTTTTTAGTACACTTTACATGGCTAAAAATTTTTTTAAATTTTATTTTGTGACATGTAAACTGAATGTCTGCAAATTTTTATTGGTACATAGTTATACTTTTTTAACTATTGTCAGTCTAACTGTTATCTATAGCTGCCTTTGTGCTTCAACTTTAAGTAGCTATTACAGGCTGCACAGGTTGCAAAGCCTAAAATATTTTATCTAGTCTTCCCAGAAAACATTTGCTGGTGTAATTCTATTGTTTAAAGTGTCAGTTTTACGAATCCCAAAAGCAAAAGCTTTTTTTTTTCCTTTAAGTGAGCACCATCTACTTTTCTATGATTTTTCTCCCAGATTAAACATAGTTACCTATTGATTTTCTTGAGCAGAAATAAGGATTTAACTCCTTCTTACTGCATGTACATTCTACCCTATATATCTAATATAATTATGTCATAACTTCAGTTAAAACAATATACACATACTGATTATTAAATAAAGGTGAGCCACTTTTTTTGGTAGCAGGCAGTTTGGTTATATAGCCTATGCTAGTCTTGAACGTGTAATTCTCCTGTGTCAGTCTCCTGAGTGCTGGTATTAGACATACACGATAATGGCAAGTAAAGCTATTATTCATTGAAGAACATATTATAATTACTTTTCCTTTCTTGCATATTTTCTCTAAAATTAACACTTATTTTTTCTATGTACTTGATTTTCTACATATTTACTTCTGATTATGTTCTACAACTTCACTCTGATAGTCAAGACATTCAAATAGAGTAGATATTCTATCAAATCGATTTTCTGGGGCTTTCTAACTTGCCTGTTCTCTCTACCTGGCACAAAGCTCGTCCTGTGGTCTCCATCACAGTTACCTTGGTTTCTCATTTTCGTATTTCCCTTATACTTTCTGCAGTTTGGCTATCTACCCACTGGCTTAAGAGCTTCTGTGATATGTCAAAGTGTCTTTTATCTTCCTTTACTTTTAATTCCCTTTTTGGTGAGCACCTAATTTTAGTTGGAAATGGTTTCTCTCAGATATGTCCCAGTTTTACTTCAAGATTTCCTAAGTTCCAATGCTGCTGCTGGGTTCTTTGTTCCCAGTGCATTTCACAGAAATGTGAAATAAATGTGTTTTTTTTAGTGTACTAGACATTTATCTATGCTTTAAATTTAACGTTTTTGACAGTTTTAGATAATTCTTAATTTGATTTCCTATTTTGTGTTTTTCTGTTCTTGACTTCAAATGTTCATACATTTGATTTCCCAGATAATATTTTCTTTTTGTCCTGTTTTCCAGTAGATTTTCTTAACTTTTCCACCTAGCCCTCCCCTTCTCTTTTTTGTTATCCCGTTTAACCATCATGTTGATTTGTTTCATGTACTCTCTTATCTGAGGAAATGATAGATCAAAATCAATTTTGTTTTTTAATTCCTGCAACATCTCTCTATATATGTTAGTTGCCCCACCTCCTACACCAGGGATTGAATCTAGGACCTCACATATGCTGGTCAGGTACTCTATCTCTGAGGTACATCCCTGTTGGAGAATATTATTTTAAGGTATGTTACTTTTGTTCATGTTACATTTCTTTAACTCTGTGAAGCTGTGTTACTGTGCCTGTGTAAAACACTTGGTGGTCTAATAAAGAACTGAACGGCCAATAGCAAGGCAGGAGAAAGGACAGGCAGGGCTGGCAGGCAGAGAGAATATATAGGAAATTTGGGAGGAAGAAAGAAGTAGCCAGAGAAAGAGGAGGATTCCAGGGGCCAGCCACACAACCAGCCACAGAATAAGAAACAAAGAAAGGTATACAGGAATAGAAAAGGAAAAGCCCAGAGGCAAAAGATAGATGGGATTATTTAAGTTAAGGAGAGCTAGCAAGAAATAAGCTAAGCTAAGGCTGGGCATTCATAATTAAGAATAAGCCTCTGTGAGTGATTTATTTGGAAGCTGGGTGGCAGGTCCCCCACAAGATCAAAAACAAACAATAAGACATCCCTGAGCATTAAGTTCGCTATTTCTATCAAGCAGTTGCCCTCATATTCAATGATACTTGCCTTTGGCTGTTAAGGGTGAGCACTAAAAGGCTATTTAGAAGTTCTGAGTTGCTGTATGGGGCTACTGTGTATTTCAACACAGGGCCAATGAACCACGTAGTTTTGTTCAGATACCTCAATGTTAGTAAACATTGACTTTGCTCATAGGCTATTCAGATTTCTCAAAGAAAATGCTTCTATTCTACTATCTGTAGTTATAATCCTGAAAGCTGAGGAGCAAAGTGGTTGGGTAGATGTCTTAAATGTTAAAACGTCCCTTAACACTGATCTTTAGTATGGTGCTCAATCCCACAAAGCAGAGAGACTCTTTTCCTTTCAGTTTTCTGTTTGGAGATTCTTTTTCACCTGTCCTTCTATCTTTCTTCCACCCTCCTTTTAGTCCTACCCTGGGCTTAAGACATTCCAATGAGAACTTTTTTCTATTCCTCTCTCAGAAAAACTCCCTGGATGTTTTTCTTATTTGTCATTTTAGTTTCTCAGGGATTGTTTTTGGCTTTTTAAAATGCCAATGGTTTGTTTTGCTAATTCTTTTAATGGCTTTTAGTGACAGACATGTATATAACATTATGTATTCATATTCTGATAATCAAGTCACCATTCCGGTTCTAGAGAACAATTACTACTTTCTTTCTGAGCTGCTGCTGCTTCTTGGTAGAGGTGAAAAAGCAAGGAAACATCTAAAAACATTCAAAAGGAAAAGTCAGCTAAATTCACATTTAATTCTAACACTGCAATGCTACCAAGAACTCTTAATTTGTCTATGAGAATAAAGATGTCTAATTATTGAAGTGTTTTCAGTGTTCCTTCATTGTGGGGGCATGTCTATATACAGCCCAGAAATGTCTGGTACTTGCTACGCAGTCTAGGTTAACCTTGAATGTGAGATCCTGATTCAATCTCTTGAGTGCCTGAATTATAGATATGGGCTACTACATTTCATTTTAGATTTTTTTCTTTCTACTTTTAGCAATTAAAAAAAAACAATGCCTCAGTTAAGTGTGATGGTACACTATTACATTAGTAGTGAGGGGTGAAAAAGGAGAATTTAAGTTCAAGATCAGCCTGGGATACATAGTGAGACCATCTCTTAAGAGATTCTATACAAAGC
>CABHPQ010137119.1:14924-46125 GCA_902168405.1 Peromyscus aztecus
GTTTAGGTTTCAAGCTTAGCGATAATGGAATCCTCTGGTCAACGTCTTTAGAGGCCATATTACCATGCCCGGCTTACCCTTTTCTTTTTTACAAATCACAATGCTAATGGCAATATAACACAAACCACAAATCCCAGTTATTTTAAATTTCATGTAGCTACACTGAAACTAGTAAAACATGAAACAAGTTTTTATACCTACTGAGTTATATAAAACGAAACTATATGTGCTGGCCAGTTTGTTGTTGTTGTTTTTAATCAACTTGACACAAGCTAGAGTTATTTTGGAAGAAGGAACCTCAACTGAGAAAATGCTTCTACCAGATTCGTCTGTGTGAAAGTCTGTGGTGCATTTTCTTGATTGATAACTGACGTGAGAGGGACCAACTCAATATGGGTAGTGCAACTCCTTGACTAGTGGGTGCTAAGAGAAAGTAGGTGAGCAAACTATTAAGCCAGTAAGCAGCATTCCTCTCTAGTCTCTGTTCTAGTTCCTGCCTCTGAGTTCCTGCTATGATTTCTCTCCCTCAGTGATGTTACCTGGGAAGTATAATATGAAATAAATCCTTTCCTTCCCAAGTTGCTTTTGGTCATGGTGTTTTATCACAGCAGTAGAAACCATAACTAAGACACTATATGTATAATATTAGCATTCCAACATGTAGGCACTATGAATGTGTTAATGAGATTTTATATATATTATAATATTAAGTTTTCAAAACCTGGTGGTTATATATACTCAAATGAATTTCAGTTTGGATTAGGCACATGGTAAATATTCTACAGCCACATGTGCTTACCTGGCTAATGCACTGAACAACCAACACATACCTAAAGTATTTCTTAAAAAACGATGCTTTAAAAATATGGCAAAATGTGCCCTTTAATGGTCACTGCTCTGTTCTAATTTTCTCTAGTACTTTTCTTTTTCTTCTCTTGTTTTCATTCTTTTTTGTATTTGAAAGTAATCTTATTTCTGTTTCCATTTTGCTAGCTTTGGTCCATCCTTTTCCTTTTTGTTCTGATTTTAACAATACTCTCTCTTCCTTTTTTTAGATTGAGCAGGCATGAGGCAAATATAATTAATCTTTTCCTTGGGTGTTAGTGGAAAGTATGAAAACCAAAACAACTTTGACATAGGGATTACTGCTTTTCTAGGGAATAAATGTACAAGAACTAGAACATCTCAGAGAGCCTTTTACAAAACAGTAGATTCATTTAAATCAAGCAAGTTCCTACATCAACTCTGTAAGGGCCCACCTTTAAAAAAGGAGGCAGCTATGAAGTAAAGTATCACAAAGAAGGCAAATTTCTCTCAAAAGAAGCATCTCCAACCTGATATAAATGAGTTATCCTGAGGTTACTCTGTTTAGCTCAGGGTAAATATCAGGAGTATGTATATAATTTAGAATGACACAGGACTGTTCGTTACATACATAGCATAAGGGAGGAGGGAGAGACAGATCACTCCTCACATTCCCCTAGTATTTATTCTACTGATTTAGAAATATCTTCACAGGGGAGACAGCTCAGCAGTTATGAGCACAAACTGCTCCTGTAGAAAACCCTAGGTTTAGTTCCCAGCACCCACGTCTGTTGGCTCACAACTACCTGTAACTCTAGCTCCAGGCACTGTGATGCCTTTGGCCCCAGTAGGCACTGGCAACTCAAATGCACACATCCCCCCCCACACACACACACATATACACACATACTCACATATATTTAAAAAATAAGTTAAAATATCTTTATAAATGTTAATTCACATTGTGCATTCAAAATTTATCACAGTAAGAAATGAGAATAAACAGCAAAATTTACAAAAAAAGATGATTAAGCTACATGCATTAAGACTTGAAATCTTAATAGAAACCTAATGATGTATAAGAGAAGTAAGTTTTAAGAGAGAAAAGGTTACTAAATGAAAACAAGCCTTGTGATATGCTTTTCCAAGATATTATTTACTATACATAATCCCCAGGAAAATTACCATTTAAGAATACCAATCTATGATTCAAGAGTTATAATGTTTTAATTATAGCTAATACTTTCCATGTAAGTTGGCTATTTTAAAAGAATCAAATATGATACATTTGCATAGGACTTTGCAATTTACAGAATTCAGAATCCTCATGTATGACATCTGATGTATATAACAGAATTTTTATTTCTTTTTTAAGACAGAATAAATATCCATTCACATCAAGCTCATTGAGAGCTGACACCAATATAGAAGGCTTGGTTTGCTATTCTTGAGGAACTTGCAGTTCAAATAGGAGAGAAAAATAAACAATAACAAGGTTACAATCTGGCAAATGGCATACAAGACTCTAAGACAGTACTAAGGACTTAAAGTCTATACCAGCTTTTGCAGAGGCAAGTAGGTTGTTACTACTATATATATTTTTTATTTATGTTGCTAGGGATTGAGCCTAGGGTCTTGCACATGCTAAGAAAGTATTCAACCACTGAGCTATAGCCTAAGTTCTT
The DNA here is from genome assembly GCA_902168405.1 of Peromyscus aztecus. Classification (NCBI taxonomy): domain Eukaryota; kingdom Metazoa; phylum Chordata; class Mammalia; order Rodentia; family Cricetidae; genus Peromyscus; species Peromyscus aztecus. The sequence goes on from CABHPQ010137119.1 coordinate 17,414, forward strand.
ATAAAGAAAGAAATTAAGTTCCCAAAAGCTAAGTGGCTTAATCATAGATTTATATTTGGTAAACACCAAAGTCAATTTTGAACACTTGTTTGCCTCTTTATGTAGAATTGTGTATAATGCAGCAGACTCACTGCTCTTTGAAGTGTAACAGCTGCTTTATACTCTGTGAGAGATGGCCTCTGTTGGCGGAAATTCTTCCTTTCCCTGTACCCTCTCCAATGTTTCTGGATAGTCAATGCTGATTTCTCTTCCATTTCCCTATTGTACTTCTCCACTTGACCTAAAGAGATGACAGACATTATTATAACAACTTCAACTATGTTTTCTCAAGTACTGAAATTAGGACAGCAGTAGTAATAACGATTTTATGGGGTGTTGTTTGTTTTTTCCTTTTTCAAGACAGGGTTTCTCTGTGTAGCCATGACTGTCCTGAAACTCACTCTGTAGACTGGCCTGGCCTCAAACTCACAGAGATCCACCTACCTCTGCCTCCCGAGTGCTAGGATTAAGGATGTGTGCCACAACCACCCGACAATTTTACAGCTTTTAATTTTTTTCAGTGCTGTTCACTAATTTGCATTTCATAATAGTTCTAAGATTGTAGAAACTAAAGTTTTTCTAGAATACACAGTTTATTTCCAAAAGGACTCAATACTTTTGCCTCAGTAATGAGAAAAGGGATGAAAGGCCAATAGTCAGAACAGTCTGACAAAAGAATCATGAGTCCACGTAGGAAAGCATTTGGTATGACCGGGGAGAAGGAAAAAAAAAATGTGTTTATGTGCTCTTTAATCTACTCTGTGTGTTTCCAAACTTCTCTCTGACTGGTTACACCAATGACATTCCTTTGACTTTTGGAGTTGGTCAACATACACTCAGGGTTCATAGTAGTTAAATGACAGATTTAAAAGCTGTAGAGCACAGTACTGGTGGTTAATACAAAGAAGGCATCTTAAAGAGAAAGTATCAAAAAACAGAGAATTTAATGACTGACCTGATGTAGAGGGGTGACAAATAGAAAGTAAGGATGCTGAATGGGAAGCTGAACAGATTTTTGGTGCCATTACCTGAATTGGGGAATCAATGGAGAGGAAATCTGGGAATGAAATCTGACTTTAGTTTTGGGAACACTTGTGGAGAGCCAACAGGCAGCTGGTCACAGAAGCAGCCATTAGATACATGTAGCTACTGAGTAGGTTTAAATAAAGTAAAATGAAACATTCAAGTCCTCAACGATAGCAGTACATTTTGAATATTCAATAGTTGCTTGTAGCTATTGCTACTGTATTGACTGGTGAAAACAGAACATTCACTGGTAACATAAAATGTTTTATTGGGCAATGCTGCTTAGGAACTTAAGAGAGAAAGTAGGGTGGAGAGGAAGCCAAGGATGAGAGTGCTAAGCATTTTGCTGATAACTGACATTGTAGTTATGGATAGGATATATCAGGCAGAGCAACATGAGAATAACTGGGAAACAACAAATTTTGGGAAATATATTTAAAGTAAAAGAGAGTGGGCTAGTGAAGGTTCTTGGGAATGAGTAATAAAAAAGGAAGTAAATGAATGATGAAAAAACTGTGAGGGGATAGGCATGTAGCTGAGTTGATAAAAGTACTTGCCTAGCATGCATGAGGTTCTGGGTTCAATCCTCAGCATGCCATAAAACCAGAAGTGATGGCCCACACTTATAATCTAAGTACTTGGGAGGTATTAGCAGGAGGATGACAAATTCAAGATGATCTTTAGCTACATATTGAAGCCAGACTAGGCTATATGAGATCCTGTCAACAAAATAAAACAAACAAAAAATTCTAGGGAGATGGCTCAGTTGATAAAATGCTTACTATGCAAGTATGAGAAACTGAACTTGGACTTCTAGTACCTATGTAAAATCTGGGCACAGTGGCACATGGCTGTAACCCAGGTACTGGGGGAGGACAGGACAGAGACAAACAGATACTGGCAGTTTGCAGGCCAGCTAGCCTAGCCAATTACTGAGCTACAGGTTCAGTGAGAGACCCTGTCTCAAAAACTAAGGTGGAGAGGGATAGAGGAAGATGCCTGATGTTGGCCATATACACATGTGTACCCACTACACATGCATACAGATAAACATGTACACATAAATACACACACACACACACACACACACACACACACACACACACATCACAGCATACTCTTGTTAATCCAACTTAGTCTGTCACAAGTGGTGAGAAGATGTCCCAAATTTTATACTAGAGAATGAATAAAGTTCAGACTGTACAAATATTTAAACTTCTTTTAAGAATATTTTTATGTCAATGGTGACTATATTTAATTATTAACTTTTATGTTTAACACATGTATCTGAAAGTAAAACAAAACAAAACAAAACAAACAAAAAACCCTTAAAATTAACAGGTATGAATAAGAAAAGCTGTAACTTTTAAAATCCAGAGCTTTAATATGATTTCTCTAGTGATGGGGAAGGGAAAGGCAAAGAGTTCCAAATACAAAAAAGAAAAGAAATTATCAGGTTGCCAGAAAACTTGGTTTAAGATATTCTAACATTTATGAAGTTGATACTAGTACTCACCTGGATGAACTATTTCAAGCATATTCAAGCGTGACTCTCGGGAAAGCCTCATGGCTCTCTGTCTTTGAAGCTGCAATCTTAATCTGAGATCTTCTTCTTCCTTTTGCCTATTTAGCTCCAACAATGTCTTTGTTCGTTTAGATCTGTGAAAGAAAAAGGGTAAGTTCCTTACATACAATTTTATAAACTATGTCCAGCAAATACATGAAATTCTTGATTTCACGAATAATCAAATAAATAGAGACAAAAATGTTTTGGAAGGTAACTCCTATCTCTAGAGATATTTAGATCATCAAAAGTCTAGAGAAATATTTAAATACATATAAAAAGACTCAAAAATGTAGACCAACCAATTCCATTTTAACCATTTTCTTACTGAAATAATCAAATATGTGAAGACTTATGTTCAAGGATGTTGTAACAAAGTATTACAGTGGTAACAAGTTGCAAAGTATCCCACAATAGTAGACTGAATAAATAATAGTGAGTCATTTAACAGACAGGATTTTACTAATTTTGAAAGCAGAAAACTTGCAAAAACTTTTTAATGACATGTACTGTCAGGTGAAAATACAATCAAGAATACAAATTGTGCTAGAAAATTGTATTTATTTATATAGAAATATAAATTATTTAAAAACGTTAAAATTTCAATAGTGATTTTCACTGCATGGTACAATTATGTCTAACTTTTAACTTTTTAGGCTTATTTTATTCTTTCTTTTTTGTTTTGTTTTAGGTTTATGGGGGCTGGAGAGATGGCTCCACAGTTAAAATCACTAGCTGTTCTTCCAGAAGTCCCAGGTTGGATTTCGAGCACCCATGTGGTGGCTCACAACTGTATATAACTTCAGGTCCAGGAGATCCAATGTCCTCTTCCCGCCCCTGTAGGCACCAGGAATGCATGTGGTACACAGACCTATATGTAAGTAAAACACTCATATATATAATCGTTTTATTCAGCCATAAGAAAAATGAATCCATGATATCTGCACAAAATGAAGGGAACTGGAAATCATTAAGTAAGCCAGACTGACAAATATGCAAAATCCATATTAAATTTTGTCCATATTGTGTATGTTTAATGAAACTAGAAAGAGGATCATGAGAGGGGAGAGGTGAAGAAAAAGAGTCTATTTGGGGTAGGAGAGAAAACCAGCCAGAGGTGGAGGCAAGTGCAATGAAGGAGTGGGTGAGTTAAAACAAAGTGTAACAGCATGTATGTGTGAAAATGCTATAAAGAAACTCTTTACTTTTATGCTAACTTAAAAAATTTAAAATGACAGAATATTAATTAGATCCCACATATACACTTCTACATGGACAAACTCATAATCCCAAGGTATTTGTTTTTTCAGAGTAGTGATGTAGATTGTATGCTAACTATGCATTCTAGCATTGAGCTCAACCCTAGTCTTCGGAGATATTTTTAAATAAAGATTTTAATCTTGAAAGAAAAAGTAAACAAGTAACTTTGGCAACTATGGGGCCAAACCTTAAAGATCTGAATCCATTGTCTTGGGGTATCTTTAAATGTAAAGGGATAGATGGCTGAGGATGATGGAAGGTAGAATCCCTAAGCATTAACTACTGAGTTCACTTATAGAAGGGATTATCAAGAACATTCAAACATTTTAGAAAAACAGACATGGTCATTTAGGAAATATTCAGTATTTCTCAAATTCTTCTGGCCACAGAAATGCTTTTTTAAGTTGTTCAGTTTTATTTTTATTTATTTCTTAAGAAACAGCTATAGGAGAAAAAAAGCAATGCTATCAGATAATGATAGCACTGCTTCTCATGAGTGCCATTATTTAATGTATCTGTTTGGAACTATAAATTTTAAGGGCAGGAAAAATATTTTTTTCATCCTATCATTTTTAAGTGCCATATACTAAACCTTTTCTATCATCTCAAACTTCTGTTTCAACCTTGTGAGGTGCACCTTTAGTCATACATTCATTTACTTGTTACAGTGCTGAGAGACAACCTAAGGTGTTGGCGTGCTAGGGACAAGCTCTACCTGAACCAGTTCTCTTTTACTCTTTACTTTGAGGCAGGGTCTCTGCGAAGTTGTCCAGTAGTACTGGTAGCCTTGAACTCACTCTGTAGCCTAGGCTAGATTTAAACTTACGTTCTTCCTACCTTAGTTTCCTGAGTAGCTGAGATTACTGGCCTGTGCCATAAGCTACAGCTATTATCTGTATTTTCTAGATTTGAAATTTGAGGCTAAGAGTTTTGATAACTTGTCCAAGATCATTCAGTCAGTAAGTTACTGAAGCTGCGTATGTGTGCGCGTACACACACACACACACACACACACACACACACACACACACACACACACAAAATTCTGGAATACTTTCATATAAGTACAGTAATTTTGGAATACTTTCATAATATGTATATGTGTGTTTTATGTATGTTTACATATGTATTTTATACATATGATTTATGTATGTATTTTGTGTATATATATATAAGTGGACATATATATATATATATGTATATACTTCATGCATGTTTATACTTGAAGCATAATACTTTCTTTGCTAACAATACTCATGCCCAACAGTATTTACAAATTGTCTTTAAATTTCTCTGAAAGAAAATTTTCATAGGCTATCCACTAAGTAACATATCCAGAGTGAATATGTGACAATGTAGTATTTTGAGCATAGAGCTATTTTTAAATGTTTTTATAACAGAAATGCAGCTGCAGTTATTAAAAGATTGGTTTCAGTTTTTAAAGTTTATTTCTGTAAATTGTCAGTTTCATTTTAGTGAGTTAAATTTGGCTTTAAGTAATGATGGATGAAAATAAAATCACCTCTGAGATGACTCTACTTTATAATCAATGTTAGATTTTTTTTTTTTCATTTACTTTTTGCTGTAGTTCTTTCTGTAACCTGTAAGAATTTGGCTAGGTTAGTTGAATCAGAAAGTGACTCATATCTTTAGTATTTCATTTTTCAAAGTACAATTGAAGTAGAGATCAATAGTTCTGTCATATCTAAAGGATCACTCTAGCCATGCCATATTTACTCAGGAAAAGTTGGTTAACATCTTTAATCTTTAAATAGTCACATAGATTATCATAATTACATATGAGCACTTATAAGAACCGTTGGTTTTGAGAATTTAATAATATAAATATCACTGACTCCCTCTTCAGGATTGGCCCACAAACGTAGACATGAAGTGGACAGAACTGAGTACTGGATTCTATCAGATTTGTCATGTTATGCCCTTTGTTCTGAAAGGGTACCTGGTTACTTGAGCGTTGGTACTCAGTAACACTATGGAACAGAATAAAGACAAGAATAAAACAAAACACATCAGGAAAGTAAGAAAAAGAGGAGAAGAAAAACCCCAAAGCTAATAAAACCTCTCTCCATTCATCTGTGCTTTGGTAACATTCTCATAACATTGTTTCTTTTCTTTTTCTTTCTTTCTTTTTTTTGTGGGGGGGGGAGCATGGGTAATTACAAATTTACATGCAAAGCCAGATCATCAATCATTTCAATAAAAATTGTTTGGTTTGGTTTTTCTACCTGAAACTCCTCTGCAAAGCAATCACAGCAGACGGAAGCTTCTTTAATCTCTTTCTGGTCTGGAAACCTTTCCAATAGGCTTGAATCAAGCAAGCTGCTTTATGTAGTTTCTGAAATTATACACCAGAAATAATTTTGATACATCTCTAGAAAGCCTTTTTGAGAAGTTTAATCTCTTAAAATACCAGGCCAGGGTAAGTGTTAATCCTCACCTCTAAACAGGAAACAAGTTCATCAGGACCAAAATGCCCAAGTATACTATACCTGGCTGTCCAGATATAGTATGTTAAACTAGGGTAATAACTTGTCTAGTTAGCTATAAATTCTCTCTCTGATCTCACTTCCTTTTCAAGGATTTCAAGTCCTGCCTAATCTTTCATAATCTATTTTGAGCTAAAGTTTTTTCTTTGGTTGTGGTTTTTTGAAACGAAATCTTGTTAAGATAGCCCATAGTGAATTAAAATTATGATCCTTCTGCCTTAGCCTCTGATGCACTGGGAATAAATGTGTGTGTCACCCTGCCCAGGGAGCTAACTTGTTAATGTTTTTATTTTGTATTTTTAAAAGATTTATTTTTATTATTTTTAATTATGTATATGTGTGTTTGTGGGTATGTGCATACCTGCTGAGGCCAGAGGCTTCAGATCCCCCTGAAATTGGAGGTGCAGGCATTTGTGACCCATCCAAATGGGGATTTCATGAGAAATTCTGAAAAAAATTAACCTGCTCAAATCTATAAATAGATATAAAAGGGAGACAAATTGTGTTTATGGGTAGACTGAATCAAAATGAAAATCTTAAAAGATTTCTATCATCTAGGGATAATATTTTGTTTAAAGGATTAAGAGAAGGAAAGTGAGGCTTATTTAAGGAGAACTGAGGTTCAATACAGTTATCAAATATTACACAAATTATTTTTTATAATACCTGTTCTTCTACTTCCTGATGGATCTTAGGGGTTAAAAGACCAACGAGCTGTCTAAGTTCTCGACTAAATTCTGTCATAGTTTCCTGTTTATTTAGCAGACTTGTAAGTCCTGAAATAAAATAACAAGACATAACAATTATCAATAAAGTAAGATTTTGTTATGTAGGTATTAATGAAGTTTAAGTCTGGTTAGGAAATGAATAAACATAACAACATGATTATGTATATGATTTTCTTCTTCTCAAAGACTTCTATGTTGAGGTCTTCACAATCTTCCTATGTTCTGAGAATTTTTACTTCCTTGACTAGTGCGATCTGAATGTAAAAATATGTCTAAACAATTTCTTTATTAAAAAAGGGCAGTAGGTTCACTGCAGTAAGTGAGAGTAGAGAGAATGTGTTTTCTTTTCAACACAAAAACCTTAAACTGAAACACTTTTAAGAAGACAGTTATTGTACACACATACTCTATATATGCCTACCTTGTGGAAGCACTTAAGCAGGCTATTATTAGTCACTATTAATCAAAGAAAATTTTTATTACACTAACATCTATAATTTGGAGGTAAGCCAAGAGGTTTCTGAGCAAATGCAGAAATGCTATTAGGACACTGCATTTTAATTTCAAAATAATATAGTAGTCATAAAAGGGACAATGTAACCCTTGTATCCATGTTGGAATTATGTGTGATATAATAAAAATAAATAAGCAAATAAAATTGCCTTGCAGTGCACATTTGGGGTTGCCATCATATGGATCTTTTCATGCCTTATATATTCTTTAAGATCCAAGTTCTCAGAACTTATAATTACAAAATATCTCGGTAAATTTGAGTAAATTCTACTGTTGCAATTTTATCAAAGAAATGAACAGGGATTAAGGTAAAATTCACATTTTCTTGCCTTTATTCTTTTTTGGGGGGACGGAGGGGGAGGTATTGAGACAGGGTCTCCCAATGTAATTCTGGCTATTCTAGTATTCACTATGTACTCCAGGCTAGCCTCGAACTCATTGAAATCTGCCAGCTTCTAACTCTCAAGGGCTGGGATTTAAGGCATGCACCTCCACACCTGGCATGGACATTCACATTTCTGGAGGACTCTAGTTACAGGATTGAAAACGTATGCCTGGCATACAACAACTAGAGGTCTATTAGTAGTGCTTATCCTACCTCTTTTCTTACAATATATAAAATAATCAAAATGGCTACAGTAATGATAGATATAAGAAAGTTACTAAAGTACCTTTTGAATCACCAAAAATGATTAAGGTCTATTCTAATTGACTAGTAATTAAACAGATCCTACAAATTTTAAGTCCCATGTAGCATCCTATATTAATCATATTTAATGAACTACAAACCAATATTTTACTATACTGAATATAAATATATTGGTTAACAAAGAAATAACATAAAGCTGACATATAATTTTGGCTGGTAGTTAGAAAACTATAATCTAAGTAATCTTGAGTAAATTATCTAATTTTTCCACACCTCTTATTCCATACCTATAAGGATAAGAATATCCAATGTACCAAAGGAGTATTATAAAAACTAAAGTATATAGAATATTGTTTTACAAGCAGTGTTCAATTAAATGAATTCTCTCACAAAAGAATGATAGTTAACAATGAATTTATTTACTCTCAAGATTTATGGCATTTTAATCATATGTGTTTGAGTTTGAAATGTAAGGTATATTTTGTTGTTGTTGGATTTTTTTGAGTAAAGGCAGTGAAAAAGTAAGAGATTAATTATTAATTGGTAATGCACAGTTCTATTTTCTTCTTGAGTAAGTTCTGATAAGGTCACAGACATCTTTTGTCATTATTTTACTAGTTGTTATAGTCAATATAAACATTTTTTGTCAGAGAGAAAGTAAACATTTATTATAACCCCACCAAGAAAATATGCATGCTATCTGTTGATCATATAGTGACATCTGTTCTGAAATGGTATATGTTATAACAGGTTTATCTGCACAGTTCAGCTACTAACTTTTCAAAATATAAACATTTTGTCATTCATAAACTGTCAATATATTTTTGTCTTGGAGAATACCAAGAAAAGAAAATACGTATGACTTACCTTTGTAGCAGGCACTTAGTCTCAGTAAAATCAAAATTTCCTGGTGAGATTCAGCTAGCACTAGCAGGAGCTTTGTAGCAATACTTCTTATGACTGGACTAGGAGTTGATAAAAGCTTGAAAAGAATTTCATCTAAAATAGAATGCAGGGTTTTTCCTTCTATTTTGAGTAAATCACCACTAATAGGACAAAATAAAAAAGTATAATTACTAATTCATACATGGTTATCACAACAAATTTAAAATAAAAAGTTAGTAACTTAAATGCCTGTGTGTGGCCTGATCCATAAAGACAGCCACTTTTTAAAGCATATAACTTGTTTCTAAGAATTTAGACTATAGCATATTAAGTCACAATTAACACTGCCGATTCCCTACTGTGGGTAGAGGACCATATTAGGTCCAACAGAGAATACTAAGTAGATGAAGGTCCTCTCTTTCTTCTCAGGGAAACTTGTTATCAAATTGAATATAAAAACAAAAAACAAAAAACAAAAAAACCCAAAAAACTGTACGATTAACTAAGTGCTTCAAAAGCTTCAAGGTGACAAATCACAAGACTGCAGTAAGACTCAACAACTAAATGCTATACTAAACCATGTGGGTAATTTATGAAGAACATTTTATTTCTTTTGGCATTTCTTTTTTTTATTTTATAATTTAATTTAATTTTACATATCAGCCACGGATTCCTCTGTCCTCCCCCCTCCCGCCCCTCTTTTGGCATTTCTTTATTATCATTTTGCATTACTGCTGTGGACTTTTTGCTTTGTTTTGCTTTGTTTGGGCTTTTGCCTGTATTATTTTGAAGTTTGTTTTTTTGTTTCTTGATTTTTTTTTAAGAGAGAAAACAACAAAGTATGGTAGGTAGGGAGAGGTGGGGAGGATCTGAGAGGAACTGGGAGAGAATAAAAAACATGATCAAGCAGGGTGGTGGCTAGCTAGTTCCCAGCACTGGAAGTAGGAAGAGAGGGGCATGTGCTGGGCTAAGAGGCAAGCAGATCTCTTGAGTTCCATGGCAGCCAGGGCTACACAGAGAAACCCTGTCTTGAGGGGGGAAAAAAAGAGATCAAAATGTATTGTCTAAAAAAAAAAAGAAAAATGTAGTGTTAAAAAAAGAACTTGTCTATTTCATCTATGTTGTTGAGTTTATGAGCATCAAGTTGTTCATATTATTCCTTTGTGATTTTTTTAATGCAATAAAAGATGTTATCCCTCTAAATTTTCACATTAGTTGTTGGCAGTTCTTCTATTTCTTTCCTGATCACTCTTGCTGTAGGTTCATTTCATTCATCTCAGATTCAACTTATGGTTTCACTTACTTTCTCTATTGCTTTCATTGGTTTTATTGATACTGATTATTGCTTTGATGTTTATTGTTTTCCCTTTTTGGTTTAAAGTTTACTATTCCCATATTTTCCTACTTTACTTAAAGCAGAATTGATACCTTGATTTGAGATTTTTCTTTCCCAATATCGATATTATTAATATAAAATTTCTAAGTATTGTTTGAATTATGATGTACCTCAGAAATTCATCTGTTTCTTTCACATCTATTCATTTAGAAATAATTTTTAATAATTTACTTTTGATTTCTTCTGTTTTGTAGGTTATTTAGGTATGTACTATTTCTTACATAAGTCTCTTCAAAATTTGCTGGTCACACCTGAAACCGAACTTTAAATCCCAGCATGATAGATCTTCCCTTCTTTTTACCCTGAGCTTAATATTTCTTTCTTATCTCTGACTTTTGCTTATGCTGTTACCTCATTCTTTCTCCTGCTTTCTCCTCATCCTCCCTGTACAACTTATCTTTAAAGTTTCATTTCAGGTTTTAACTCCAGGATGCATCTTCACTCAGATAGGGTTAGAAGCAACTCAACACTTGTGGATAACATCAGAAATTAATATACAAAAATATAACTATGTCTCAATATTCACTCAATGAAGACAAGGTTTATATTTGAATAAGCACTGTAAGTATAATGAGAAACAGAGTAATTGTGGCACATAGCAGCCAATGAATAAACCCATATTCCAGTGAAATAATGAATAATTCCACTAAGTATATTTTTACTGTGATCCTAATATTTTTCTTTAGGTATCACACCAATTTTCTTTTCTAAGCCTGAAATTTTCTAGACCTCTGAGATAACAATTTGATAACAAATTTCTAATCGTTTGAAGTATTTTATACTACCTTTTTCTAAAAGTCAATCATAAAAGAACTTAAATTTCATGTACAAGTCATATGTAAAATATTGACAAATTGAATAAAATTAGAATGTTTCTGATTAAAAATTGTGTAAATTAAGTCACCTGTTGATCTGTAGTATATTCTGTAGCAGAGTCATGACTGTAGCTCCTATTTGAACATTGTCAGTTTGCAGTAAGTGTAAGAAATGATCACTCTGCAGTACTAAAAGAGAAAAAGAAATGTTAAAGATTCTATAACAACCCAAGTAAGACTTTGTCTTTTTAAAATCAAATCAAAGCATGATCATTTCTGCTAAATTTTTGGCACTGTAAGCCCTATAATAAAGATTTCTATAAATGCAGGCAGTTTTAAATGGTCATAAAGTTAAGAGTCATTCCATTTTTATGAAGTTAGTTACAGTCAATGGGGCACCTATAAATACCAAGCTAAAAATTTATTATTACTTCTTTTAAGTTGAAAATAACATCTCCTAAACCTGAATCTTTTTTTTTCTAGCAATGCGTTTCATTAACTAAATAATAAAACAACGAATAATTTTTTTTTTCTAGGTTTGTAATTTTTAGTTACAAAAGTTTGCTTCACCTCTGTCCTGGCTATTTTATGTCAACTTGACACAAGCTAGTCATCAGACAGGGAGCCTCAATAGAGAAAATGCCTCCAAAAGATCAGGCTGTTAGCAAGCCTGGAGGGCACTTTCTTAATTAGTGATTGATGGCAGACAGCTTAGCCCACTGTGGGTGAGGCCACCCTTGGGCTGGTGGTTCTGGCTTCTGTAAGAAAGCAGGCTGAGCAAGTCATGTGGAGCAAACCAGTAAGCAGCACTCCTCTATGGCCTCTGCATTGGCTCCTGCCTCCAGATTCCTGCCCTATTTGAGTTCCTGTCTTGACTTCCTTCAATGATGAACAGTGATGTGGAAGTATAAGCCAAATAAAAATAAACCCTTTCCTCCTCAAGTTGCTATTGTTCATGGTATTTCAGCATATCAAATAAGACAATCTCCCATAATCTCCATTTCATCATCTGTGAAACTAAAAATTAATTCTCACAAAAGTCTAAAGCATAATGTCCTAGAAAAGACTGTTTCCCAATAATTGCCAGTTTCTGTTCCCCACATCAGCTGAGCACAACAATAACTAAAAGTGAGATTAAATATGTTGCAAGCTTTGCCCTGCTAACAGTACCCTAGCTTTCATAAAAATAACTTTATTCTTTCCTTTTCTATTTCCTGAAATATCAAATTTGATCTTTTCCACACCAACTCCTGTTCATTTATACTTATAGCCCAATTATTCACTATACCTCATTTTTAACAACTTAGAAAAAATATACTACTATGTTTTACAAGTTGTTACTTTAGTAGTAAAAAAAAATCTGTAACTACAATAAGGTGTATTTTCTATTTGTGTATCATATTTTACTAGTAACTTTAGACATATCTAGGATTTACTAAAATCATATGGCATATAGTTCAATAAACTTTCCTTTTCTTCTGTTGAAAAGTGTTAGGATAAAGTAATATATTAAGGAGTTACTGTATTTTATTTTTATACTGTTTGCCTTGTAATTCCTGGAGTATAATTTGTTTCTTTGATTTTCTCTCAGCTGTTAGTTGCCATTAGAGGATTAAAATGATGCAGGTTTGAATTTTTAGCACATATATTTTATCTGTGATGTTATGATAATCTAACTGTCTCTCTTTTTAAGGTGTTGACAGGCATAGGTAGGTAATTACTGAATCTGTTCATCCATGAGGGGTTCTAAAATAAGTGGTACTCTTTCATGCCTTCATTTATTAGCTGAAATGCTTTCATATAACAGAGAAATTTTTCACTGATGTATATGGCAGAACAAAAGCTAGATTCTTCATTTTACAGTTCAAAATCAATGCATTAGTTCTCTAATTGACTTCAATGGTAACATTTGGTGTGTTTAAGTTCACTGCAGTTATTGTTATTATAGCTCAACTTTTCTTTATTTGGCTAGTAGAAGCCTCTTAAGCTAAAATAAAAATGTCTCTTTATCTGCTGAGCCATTTCACCAGTCCTTGTAGAGGCCTCTTTATGTTGGCTTTTCAGTCCTTTTAATTCTGATAAATTTTAATTGCTTCCTTTACATCTGGTATTGAAGACATTGCAATTTATTTGTTTACTTTCTATTCCAGGCCTAGAGGTCAGCAATTTCTTCATAGGTGTGCAACATTTTATAGGGAAAAAATTATTAAAAACTCCACTTCAATGTATACATTTGTTTTTGCACATTAATTTATAAGCATTTAACAAATTTTTGATACCTCCATTATGGTTTCATATTAACCCTAAACACACTTCATTTTTATTATAGTTCTTTTCAAATATGGTATTTTCTTTCTCCTTTATATCTAGTTCTAAGTACTTTATATTTTTTAGTTAAACAGTCTTTAAACTTGGAATTGTTAACAATAGTAGATTCATAAAAGGAAAGAGATAATACTTTAAATAAAAAGTATTTAGGCATTCACTTAGCTATATGGCTATAACTAGCTATATAGCTACCAAAAGTATCAATTAAATTACCTGAAAGTAGTTACCTTTAGAAAATTGAAAATGGTATGGATTATACATCCAAGGAATGTGCTTTTAATACTTAAAGAACTATGTGGCTCTTTACATGCATGAATAATTCTGAAAGGAAAATAATAGAATTAAAGATTCAAGTGTTACTGCCTGGAAAAAAATGCCATGGTGTTGCATTTATGTAATGTGAAATTTTTCAAAGAGTAAGAATTGTGCCATGATTATTAGGAAGGATTACTTTTTTAGTCTTAAGAAAATATAAAATTAGTACATATTTATACTTTTCAATGAAAACAAAATACGCAATAAAGTAACTTTAGTTTATTAAAATTTTATAAAATTCTATCCTTTCCTGAATAGCCAGATTATGAGTGAAACTGATTTACTCTGTACATGGGGATTTCTCCAGAAAGCTAAATCTAAACTTAAATTCTAACTGTAATTTTAAAAATTACTTTCCCAAACTTCCAAATTATTAATATCTCAGATTTACTAAATGGAAAAGTTAAGGAGAAAGTTATATTTCAGCAATAGTTCCTTTAATTTGTCATTTAAAAAGTGAATGCTGTATGATTATTGTTTATATTAAACAGTTGGGTTTTTTTCTCTCTTACCATTCTGTATGAGTTGAATATGACCTCCCAATAGCCAGAAGAGAGAATCAGTCACAATTTGGAAAAAATGTAGTAATTTATCTTTCTCTTCACCCTTAATACAAAAGACAAAAACAATTTACTTTTCTATAATCCACCTTATATAATAAAAAGAAGGAACATGGAAAGACATCTCTCAGAGTAATCAGCAGACTTTGATTCCGTATTCAATAGCTATTTATAAAGTACCTGAACTTGTAATGCTTTGTTTCTTCATTTGTAAAGGCAATGGTTGCAGCACATGAATGCTCTACTACTCACAGATAAGACAAAATTACCCAGATAAAACAAAGTAAGTAACCTAAGATTGATATGGTTGATATGCATCAGAATGACTTGTGGAATTTTTAAAATATTCCTATGCACAAGTCCAAATATATATACTCTGAAGTTCCAAAGCTAAAGTCTAGACATTTATATTTTCACAAAGTTAGATGAGTGATTTCATTATGCAGCCAGAGTTGAAAACCATGGCAATATGAAAATGTAAGCATGCGAGGCATTATTAATAGAACTTTTCAGTTCCAGTTTCTATTCTAAGACTTTATCAGAGCAGAGAGCATACTGCTTACTCCCCATTATAACTCACTGTCTCCAATTCTGATGTACAGTAAATGTTCCATTAATATATACTAAGTAAATAAACAATGTTTTCTGATGACTCTACTCTTGTGAAAATGTAGTAGAGTGCCACAACAGGAGACAACAGATTCCATTGACAATGTATATCATTTACTAGCCATCTAACTTTAAAGTTGTATAAGGGCTTCTAAACTCATCCAGGTCCTGAAAATTTCTACTGCAGCACAAAACTGATAATAGTTAACAAACAAACCACCTGTTAATTATAACAACTGTCCTTCCTATAAAACTACCAAACATAAAAAATGTCACATTAGACTGATTCCTCTTAGTCTAGTAAACTCCCTTTTCCAATTTTATCCAAAGATACAATAAGAAATGGCATCACAGTTCTTGTTGTCAATCTCAAAGGGAGATGTATTTCTAGATGTCCAGACTTTACTTTAAAAGCCTGTTAGATAATGTCAACCATTAATTTACAACTTCTAACACTGGTTAACAAAATCTGCCCTTAGATCATTTCAAAGTTCTTGAATAGGTATTTTTCTTTTCTGATACAAATGGAGATATTTAAAACTAGTGTGTAGCTTGGGCCAGAACATCTAATATATGTCCTACTATGTTATATACTACCCACTTACTATCAAATTCTTAAAAATTTGCTTGGAAGCTCCTAAGTAAACTAATGTTTACTCAAGATTCTGTGACCATGGAGTTAAATATTCTACAAACAATATTTCTTATTATTTGGGCTAGCATGCTGTCCATGTTGTTGCATTTCTTATTTAATTCTTTTTGTTTATAAGATTTATTTAATATGTATGTTTTCGTCTGCATGCATGCATCCAAGCAATGCCTGAGGCCAGAAGAGGGAGTCAGATCCCCTGGATGTGAAGTTAATAGACAGTTGTGAGCTACCATGTTGGTGCTGGGAATCAACTCAGGTCCTCTGCAAGAGCAGCCAGTGTTCTTAACCACTAAGCCATCTCTCCAGCTCCTTAATTCCACTCTTGTAATTTTTTTATTTAATGTTTTGAAATAAAAATACATTAGTCTTCGGTTTTCTGTAAGAAATAGCTGAGATCTTATTAGTCTAACAATTATTTAGGTACAAGGCAGTATCTACTCTTCATAAAATCAATGCTCTAAAATAGAATGTAATATAACAGTGGTTATTATGAACTGTGTCTCCCAAAATTCATATGCTGATGTCTTAACCCCAATGTGGTATTTGTAGAAGCATGAAATCATAAGGATAGTGTCCTTTTGATGAACTTAGTGCCCTTATAAGATTACCCCACCCCCTGACAAAGACCATGTGAACACATACCCAAATGGCAGCCATTTCTATCTGCCAACTACGAATTAGGTTCTACTAGAAACTAAATTTGTCTTATTTTTGTACTTCCTAGAATCCAGAATTGCAAAACCAAAAATGTCTATTTTTATTAAACTGAATAGTCTACCATGTTATAGTAGCCTAAACTATGACACTGATGAATTCTCTCCATAATTTACAAAAGTTGTGAATGTATTCAAATCTAATACAGCAGTAGGCCCAAAGGCATATTCTGCCAATAACTCTTCAAAGGAAAAAGGATTTATCCTCATAGACTGAGGGTAGAAGTTAACAAGCAACTTTCATAAGGGTCTTATAATGAGAAAAATGGACATAGAGAACTGTTTTAAAACTTGATCCTGCCAGGCTTTAGATTGGTGCTATTCCAACAACTCTACTAGTTCTCAGCTTTGAATTTATATATAAATTAAATTATAAACTATAAACTGCCATATATCAGATTATGTAACTGCTAACTTCTTTAAATTAATTCATATGGGGGGGCACAAACTCCTATTTGTTCTGTTTTTGCTTGAGTTCTGTTTGCTAGAGCACTAATACATGTGGTTGTCCCCATAACATTCAAGTGTGCGTGCGTGTGCGTGTGTGTGTGTATGTGTGTGTAAAACAGAGGAAAAGAAGCTTGAAAAAAATCCATAGAAAGAAATTCAAGAATAAAGAGACTACCTATTAAATATTTGCAAATTATGTATCTGATAAAGGTTTGATGAATAGAATAATATATAAGAAACTCAAATAACTGAAAGCAAAAAAGAATTTGATTTTAAATCTAAAAGGATATTTCTCAAATGAACACATACAAATGGCCAACAAGTTTATTAGAAAATGCTCAGGAAAAGGGCAATCAAAATCCCAGCTGGCCAAATGGCTATTATCAAAAAGACAAAAATAACAAAAGTGCTAAGGAGAATGTAAAAAAAAAAAAAAGGAAATATAAATTTGTTATAATTATAGAACATTGTGTGGGAATTCAACAAGATTTATATGCAGTAATTACATTACTATTTTTTTATTTAGAAGGAGTGAAAATATCAATACACAAGTACTCCTATTTTTGCACTCCTTTATTGTAACACTATTCATAATAGTAAAAAAAATGGAATTAACGTAAGTATCTATCAACCAATGAATGCACAAATAATGGAATACTTTTCAGGCATAAAAAGAATGAATTTCTATCATTAGCGACACCATGGGTGGAAGTGAAGGTCAGTAAATGAAGTAGTCCACACTAGAAGATCACATACTACATGAATTCACACACAAAGAATCTAAAACAAGCTGATCTCATAGAAGTTGAGACTAGAATACTGGTTACCAGAGGCTAGGGATAATAGGAGAAGATGATGGGGGAAAGTTTAACAATAGGTATTATCTAATATTTAGAGATAATTTGAGGTATTCTATGGCACATGGGATGATTCTATATAATGTTAAACTTTTACTTTTAAAAAGGAGTAATTTTATTTTGAATATTAAAGAGATTAACAAATAGGAGTCTCATTATTCTGACAGTAAAAGTTAATACTGTTAACAAAGTTGCAAGCTCATATAGTTTCTAACAACTCCTAATTAATCATTAAAAGAATTATAGACTGGAAGTGGCTCAGGCCCATGGTCTTAGTACTTGGGAAGTTGATTCAGGACGATTGCTGAGTTCCAGGCCAGCCTGAGCTGCCGCAGTGAATATTGTGGCAACCAGAGCAAGACATACATATTTACATATATGACGTAATCATAAATGTTATGTGCATAGAAAATAATAGAACATGTCAATGAGAGGTATCTAGATAGAAATATTTTTTTCCATTTTTTCCCCCCATCACCTCCTATTTTTTTTTTTTTTCTGGGATAGAGCCTCACTATGCAGCCCAAGCGGCTTTGAACTCACAATCCTCCTGCCTCAATCTCCTGACTGTTGGGATATAGATGTCCATCATTACACCTTGCTAAAAAGAAGGCTTTTTCTGAGTGAAGTATTTCCTGACCATGAGTCAGGAATAAAATGCTTCTTGTTGGGCCTAACACACCCTTAGCACCCAGGATGCAGAGGAAAGCAGATTTCTATGAGTTTGAGGCCAACCTGACCTACACAGAATTCCAAATAGGTCAGCCAGGATTAGAGTGAAACCCTGTCTCCAAAGTCAAAACAAACAAACAAAAAGCAAAACCGACAAACGAAGATGAGAAGTCTTTGGTATTCAAATTGGAATCTGAGTTCTCTGCTGTGCCATTTTGGACTAGTTTAATACAACTGGTTGAAAAGGATTGAAGAAGATGAAGAAATCTCAACTCTGGTCTTGTTCCTACCCTCAGAGTTAGTTTGGGACTGAGGACTGAACACAAATACACTTAAGGCCTGGCTGTGAGTGCAGTGGGACAATTTGGAAGACAATCACTTAGGGTCAAGTCAAGCAGATCAGCTCTATCCTGGGGCCCTTGTAATGGAGTTCTGAGTAAGAACGGGAATGGTAGATGAGAGGCTGGTAAGTTAGTTTATGACAGATTTAGTCATCCACAAGGATGGAAACAGAAGCTGCCAATACAATTTAACAGATAAAAAGACACGACTCCACCTTTACAGGCAGCAGTGCTAAGCAAACTCTCAATGATTTCTCGTTAGGCAGGCTTCTCTGCTTATATAGCATACAGTACAAACTACACATTCGATACAATGAAATATGTATACAGCATAGATCTTGGAGAGTAACAGGCCAGTAGAAAATCACCCTGGCCCTGGCCTGGCCCTGAATCCAGGACTTGGAAATCCCTACCCCTGTGACTCAGGGTTAATGGGCAAGCAATACTTTGTGCTGTATCTTTCCACTTGTTCACGGTGCATGCTCCAAAGACCCTATAAAAGTCAGACCCTCAGCCCAGCCCACTGCTGTCTCTGTTCCTACTCAGAGGCAGACACCATTTTGTGTTTTTTCCCAATAAATCTTGTATGAGGTTTATTGTGTGGTGTGACTTTGTGGTATTCCTTGGCTCCAGATTGCCAAGATACTCCTATACCAGAAAACCCTTTCAGATCTAACAGGCTTGGACACTTAAGAGTGGCAGAATACATGGTCTCCAAAAATTTGCTCCTCTTATGATGAAAAGGTTTTATCACAAATTCCATCTTCAAATTCTGATGTGCTGATGTGGCACTTCTTTATAGAAAGTGGACTACAAACAGAATATTCTTAGATACTAGAATACTGGTTTCTAGACAAGGCCTGGATTTTGCCCAACAGCTCCTCAATCTGAAGATCTGAAGTAGGTACTTGATAAGGCAAAGAATCATCAATTCTGTGGCCTATGTAACTCAACTACCTCTTGTTCTCCTTCAGATCATTTGCTCCCTCTCCCTCCCCCCCATCTCCCTTGTCTCCCTCTGGCCTTCCCCCAACTCCCCAGAACATCACATATAATCTTGCTGTCACTTAGTTTTCTTGACTGATCTAGAACAGGCTTCTCCATTCCTTTAGTTAACAGCTGAAGCTCATCTACTCTGATCTCCATCTTCTGACTTTCTGAGGTCATCTTTGGGTTGGGTTCTTTCAATTGATACAGTTCAACCTCCCAACAGGCCTTATGCTCTTCCACTTTCATTCTAACTTCTAATTGATGCTCTATACTATCTAACTTCTGTATCCTTTGGAGCTCAGTCTGCACGTCTGAGTTCTGCTTCCAAAAGCTTTCAGTTGTAGAGCTCAATCTCTTCCTCTATTCCCTTAGTCCTAACAACATATCCTCTTCACTTTATGAATGATACTGGAAAGGAATATTTGCTCCTCAGACCACATCATCTTGATAGCCGTTATAGAGTGAAGGGGTCACCTATTGTCTTTTCCATGGTGGGGTCCAGGAATAGCAAAGAGCATTAATGCAACAGCAAGAGGGCACCCAAAGGCAAACTATGTGTTTTTTCACCATAAAGAAATGATAAATGTCGAGGAAACAGATTGTTTATCCTGATATGAATATTATATACAGTATAAAGGTATCAAAATATTACATTGTTCCCTTAGAGATATGTACAACTTTATTGTCAATTAAAAAAATCTAGTCTAACTAGCCTGAAGTATCAGAAATTAAGTCTGAAACAGCTAGAGCAGTCTGGAAAGAAGTGAGCTATAAAGCAGGAAGCTCCAAAAGCCTGTATGTAAATGTCACTCAATTTCTGACTTAACTATGCACTTTTAAGAACAGGTTCTAAGAAGCCAGGGAAAACTATAGCTGGAGGGCTGAAGAAATTAGTAGAAGACTTATTTTCTGCCAATTGCTGGACATACAGAGTTTAGGCTCTTCCATATTAGATGGTTTGAGTTAACACTTTCAATTAAACCAAAGCACTACATAGAAAGAGTAGGCTAAGGGCAATCCCCCATTCATAAAACTGGAATAAATCTATTCTGAGAAAGGCTAAAAGCAATCCTTTGGAGGATTACCTGATCTGCCAGAATGTAACTGCTTCTCAACAGTCCTTAAAGGAAGGTAAGTGCTCCTACAATGTACCATTTTGTGTCCACGATAAACCAAAAAATACTAGACGTGAAAAAAAATTTTTGACCTTGCAAAAAAAGAGGGGAATGTAAAGGTAATAGAAGCAAACTCTCAAGTGATCCAAGTATTGAGTCTGTGAATAAAGACTTAGAGTAATTACAATAAATATAGTAAAGAATCTACAAGAAAAGAAGAATATGAAGATTATGATATGAAGGAAAAGATTATGAAAACTCTAAAGGAGAGAGATTATAATTAAGACATATAATACATGAAAGCAAAAATTCATTGGATAGGTTACTAGTAGCTTAGGTTGAAGAAACAGTCCATAAATGTGAAGGTACACTAACAGAAAGTACCCCAACTAACAAACAACTACTACAAGATACATAGAGGGAATGGCAGTAAGAATGAAGACTCAGGCAGGAAGATAAGGAGTTCAAGGTCAGCCTTGTGGCAAATAAGCCCAGTTCACATGAGACCCTAGCTCAAAAACACAGAAACAAACTAAAACCAAAACCAGAAAGAGACAGACACAGACACAGAAATACACAGAGTTAAAAGAGAATGAATAAATGAATAAATCATACAGTATTCTTTAGCTAGCATTTACACATTTTCTAATGTGGAGATTAAATTCTTGGCTGTAATTTTTGGCTAAAGATATTTAAATTCACTACTTATATGTTCAGCCATATATAGCATAAATGAATGTTTTTATCTGGTAACAATACAATTAAATTAGAAATCAATTAACAATAAAATACAAATGAAATCTTCAAATATTGAAAATTATGCAATATACTTTTTATAAAAGCATAATACACCCAAGAAATATTTGAATTATAAAGATCACCATGCTTGAGTTGAAATATTTTCATAAAGAAGAGGTTTGAAATATGAAACAGAAAGTTTACATATTTTCTTTATCACCATTAGAGATATTCAGAGAAGCCTTGGGCTTAGAGAACAAACTTTCCTTCAATTAAAGAGGGGAATAACAAGAAGAAAATTTAAGTAGAGAGTATGCTCCAGGAAGATGCTATGGATATAAGTATATATAGATACTGCCCAAAATTGAGTGGTTAGACTCTTCAAAAGCCAAACACTATTCTTTAGCGAGTATTCACCAATTTTCTAATGCAGAGATTAAGTTCTCCATTGTAATTTTTTTTTTTTTTTTTAGTTAAAGATGTTTATCTACTTGTATTCAGCCAGATACAGCATAATTTGATAAATGACATGGGAAAACTGAGGAAAGTCCAGATCCGGTGTACATCCTTGTAATGCCAGTACTCAGGAGACGTAGACAGAAGGACTGACACTCTGAAACCTTCAAGGCTGTACACACTGAGTATGAAGTCAGCCTGGCTTATACAGTGAAACTCCTTATCTTCCTGCCTCAGTCTCCATTCTTACTGCCATTCCCTCTATGTATCTTGTAGTAGTTGTTTGTTAGTTGTGGTACTTTCTGTTAGTGTACCTTCACATTTATGGACTGTTTCTTCAATCTAAGCTACTCGAAACCTATCCAATGAATTTTTGCTTTCATGTACTATATTTCTTAATTATGATCTCTCTCAGGGAAAAAAAGAATAAAAATTATTGGGCTATCAAACACCAAATAAACACATGCCTTAGCTGCATTGATGAAACAAGTTTGTAATCGTCTCCCCAAGACAAGAAAATTTTCGGCAGCTGATGGAAGTAATTCCTTGTAAAATTCCTCTCCATCTTCTCCTGGCTCTAAGCCCACACAGCAATGGCTGAAATAAGAGTACAAGTTTGTGTTAATAACAAATATCAGTTTCATGTTCAAACTTCCATAGGCATTGTGCTTTAATGAAAAACTCAAGTGCCATTATTTTGTTGACAATACAATAAAAAACTTGCTGGAACTTTTCAACTTCTTTGAGAACTAAATAGCACTTTGGACTTTATAGCACTATGGACCTTGCTTGCACTTAGTTCCAGGGCTCACATACTTTAAAACTGAATATACTGGCCCTTTAAGAAATGAAAGACATGCCTGCATGATGGTTCATGCCTTTAATACCAGCACCCTGGGAAGCAGATACAGGCAGATCTCTATGAGTTCAAGGCCAGTCTGGTTTACATAGTCAGTTCCAGGTCATCCAAGTTTACATAGTGAAACCCTGTCTCTGAAAACAAAAACAAACAGGTAGGCGGGCAGAAGAGAGAGAGAGAGAAAGAGAGAGAGAGAGAGAGAGAGAGAGAGAACATGAAAAACATGTGGTTTACAATAAAGAGAAATGAGACAAGTTTTCAGTGAGATGGCTACAATCACCCTAAAAGGCAAAGAATACCTTGATGGTTTAATTTATGTTAATTTATGTTAACTGATGTATTTTAGAAATCTAATAGCAAAAAATAACTAGGGTAAAGTCAATCTTCAAGGAACAAAGATAAGAAAACAAAATACTCTAGTTTCATACCCAATTCTTCTTTCCAAAAGACTTTCTTAAGATCCACAAATTATCTGCCTGTATATTTCTTATATCAGAAGAAAAAACAGTAAAAGTGTACCCTAACAGTAATAGGAACATTTTATAGCACACAAAAAAGAAAAAGCTCTTTAGAGAACAGTATCTTCATGAAACTACATATTAAAGCTGCTCCTTGAATATGAGTTGGATATATTAAAAAATATCCATATTAAAAGTACTTGTAGTCTCATACCAAAAAGAGCTTTCAACCCAAAAGTAGGCAGTAATATGATAAGAACTATTGTCTAAGTCTTTTCAACAAAATGTGCACACACTGATAAAGAATGGCAATTACAAGTTGAGTATGCTAAAAACCTAACTGGCTAATGCTTGCTATCAAGTTTTTACTTTTTATTTAATTTTTAAACTTAACTACTCAGGACAGCTGTATGACAGGTGGCATTAATAAAAGAAATTATATTCAACCAATAGTCATGAGCTAGCACATCTGATCAAAAAATATACAGGCACTTATTTACTTATGTTCAACCAATACTGAAATAAGTAATCTTGAAATTTAAAGTATAAAAGAGTATTACATAGATTTAATAACTTTTTATGTAACTGCATACTTTGAATCGGGCCTTTATGAAATAACAAAGTAGAAGTAGGCAGTTTAGAAAGTTAGGATCTAAAACAGGATAGTATAAATATGAAAAAAAAATCTCTTCTGTGGGGATAGTGGATAGTTCATTTAAAATCAAATTGGATGGGACTGGAGAGATGGCTCAGTAGTTAAGAGCATTTCCTGCTCTTAAAAGTATCAGAGTTGAAATCCCAGAACCCACATCTGACAGATTACTACCCCCTGGAACTTCAGGTTCCAGGGTATCCAACGTGCTCTTCTAGCCTTTGTGGGCACCAGTACTCATGTGCATACACCCACACACAGATACCCACATATACACATAATTAAAAGATAATAAATTTCTTAAAATCAAACGGAAGTGGAAAGATTAACTCAGGCACTGAAAACACTTATCCTTTATTGTTTTCTTTTTAAAAATCATTATGATCTTTCAATTTTTAACATGGCAGTAGAAAAGTAAATGCTGCTTCTGAATTTCATGGACAGCATTTGGGCTCCCTAAAGAATATACAATTTAGACAGCTAAATCACTACAAAGTGAGATGACGTTCAATACTTGTTCTTCTATAGTACTTTGCTATATACATTTATTTTGGCACCGAATTCAAGTACCACTGCTGCACAATCTCTACTGTTAGTTTTTCAAGTACAGAGTTTTAATTTATTCATTTCTTCAAATATTTCCGAGTCAATAGGAATATATTAGCCAGTTGGGACTCAAGTGGAAAACAAAAGAAATGATCACTGTGGAAAGAAATCCAAAGACAATCAATTGCTACTGGAGTTACAAACAATAGCATACAGTGTAAGAGAAAAGTACCACCAAACATATCAGAGGAGATTCTAATTCTTATTATAGTGACAAATAAAAAAGAAATACTGAAAATTAGAACAAACTAATCTATTAGCTTCATTTTACCTTAGGATCTGTGTAAGCTGGGAAATTGTAGTCCAACCACCCTGGATTCGGGAACAATCTTGACTGAGGACCAATAGACAATACTGAATGAGGTCATAACAATATATATCTTGTTTGACTTTCTTCAACTCTGAACTTCCCAATGGGGTGTTGTTTATTATTTCTAAGGCAAAAGAAAAGATATACTTAATTTTGCTCAACACACTTAAGAGATTTATATGTTGTGATCATTAAAAATATGGCAATAAAGAAAATGTTATTCCTCAGTGTTAAGATTTCTCTAAACAAATTATAACACTAACACCATATCATGATAGAACCAATATTTACTTAATGTCTTTCCTAACTATAAAAGTATTTTTGCTGGGCAGTGGTGGCGCATGCCTTTAATCCCAGCACTCGGGAGGCAGAGCCAAGCAGATCTCTGTGAGTTCGAGGCCAGCCTGGTCTACAAAGTGAGTTCCAGGAAAGGCGCAAAACAACACAGAGAAACCCTGTCTCGAAAAACCAAAAAAAAAAAAAAAAAAATTTTTTTTTCTTACCTTTTAACTTCAACAATATAACAGGGACATTTTGTTCAGGACTTTTCGCTACTTCAGCAGCTAAAGACAAGATCCTTGGGTCTGTACCTGTTGGCTTCATTTTTTTTCCCTACTACCTGTGTTTTAACATAATAAAAAAAAAAAGTAAAACAAACCAACCAACCAAAGGTCAAATGTACTAAAAAAAAATCAGAAATTGTGCTAGCTTTACATTCACTCTCTGTCCACACAATTCTAGGATAGAATTCATATAGGAGAAACAGATTGTAGAAAGAGGCTTCATATGGCTATTTCTTCAAAGATCAGCTTATGAGGCTAGCCCTTGGCTAGTATCTAGAATGTGGATTTCAGGATTTTTATTGTTCTCTTATACACCTAGATCACTGTGCCTAAAACTGTTATAAAAATAATGGTTTGTGGTAAACATCTGCTTTTCTTTTAGAGCCCAAGAATTCTGATATATACTTTATCTGATTTTCAATACTGATTTCAATGAAATACGTGAGACGGAGTATTTTACAAAGAAGTTTATTTAGCTCACAGTTCTGTAAGTTCTAGGGCCTTGTGCTCTGGCAAGAGCTGTCTTGGCTTTGCCACATGACAGATGGTATCTTAGCATGAGTGGAAGATATCATATAGACAAGATATTCAAGAGAGACTGAGAAAGGGGCAGGCTTACTTTTTTATATAAGGACTATCAAAACTCTTACAAAACTCTCTCAATTCTTTTGAGGGTGGTGACGCCAATGATGTAATTATTTCCCACTAGGCCTCACGTCTTCAAGGTTCCACCACCGCTTATCCTTGACATTAAGGACCAATCTTTCAACACACAAACCAGCAAAAGTTCTGGTCACTGAGTATCTAATAAGCTTTCCCAGTGGAAAACACTTCACAGGTGTTGTCACAACTGTTTTGCTTGAGAAATTGGGTGTGTGTCCTATGTAATTTCACTGGGAGAAGATCTTGGAAGACTAGGCCTGATTTCCTCTGGATGTACCCCATATGGTCTTTTACTTTCATGACTTTGATTTGCATATCCTCACTATGAATTAGAGCTAACAAATAAGACAATGTATGAGTTGAGTCCTGTGAGCCCTTCTACCTAATCACTAAATCTGGAGATGGCTTCAGAAGCCCTAAATACTAGGCCTCAGAAATGTTATGTAATTATAAGAAAATTAAAAATTATTTATAGTGAATCAACTCTAAAATGTAAAAAAGTCCACACCTCAATTTTCTTACCAAAACTTTTCTATATAAGTCCTAAAGTATTTGAAGCGTAAGAGTATCATTAATATAAAACATTTTTATTCAATAAGGATAACATAGTATTTATTATGAGCTAAGAACTGCGCTAAGTGGGTTTTAACGCATTATTTTATCCTCACCATGGGACTATGAAGTAGTGCCCATAATCATCTCCAATGTGCAGTTAAAAACAAATAAATATAACTTAGCTGGGCATAGAGTGGCACATGCCTTTCTTTAATCCCAGAACCTGGGAGGCAGAGGCAGGTGGATTTCTGTGAGTTCAAAGCCAGCCTGATCTACAGAGTGAGATCCAGGACAACTACAGCTACATAGTGAGAGCATCTTGAAAGAAAAACCATAAAGAGAAAAGAAAACTTGAAGAAACTTATCACAGCTCCACTAATATATGGTAGTATCAGTCAGTTATCAATCTACCCACAAATCTTGTGATTTTACACTTGATCTTATCAATAAAAGCTGAGAATCTATAAAACCTGTGATTTTAATTATAATGTTCATTATTTTTTTCTCCCAGGTAAAACTGTAACCATAAAACATATTTTCAAATAATCTTCTAACTCATTTCTTAGCTATTATTCTATTCTGACTAACACTATGGTCCCATCTTTGCATTTAAGCCTTGGCTGCTATACAGTCTTCAAAAATCATCTCTTTTCTTGGGCAAAATATAAACCATCAATAGACAAGTTCACTGAAGCTATTTAAAGAAAGCCCAATAAAACTCCTAGCATGTAGAAGACACAAAACTTTCCTATAGGATGCATGTTATCTTACTCTTTCCAGCGTCTGTATTATTCTATCTGTTCTTTGTGAGAACGCATCAAAATATATTTAAACATTCCCTTCACTGGATGCCATTTAGGTTGCAAATTATTATATACAATACTGCAATAAAAATCCATGTGCAAGTAATATGTATGCACTCATTTGGCCTATAGAACAAATCCCCCTTGGTATTAGATGGCCACAAAGTCAACGACCTGGGCTTCTCTAAACAAATATTTTCATCTGTGAACAAAGCTGCCATTCCTAGGCCCTACAATTCATAATTTAGAAGGTAGCCATCAATGATAAATCTTAAAATATGAAAGTATAACTGAACCCTAAATAATCATTTGGAGAGCCATGTGTACAATGAATTGTTCTACATGCTTGTATGTATTAACTCATTTAACCATCTCAACAATTCTAAAGGATGGGCATTATTTTTTACATAGCTACTATCATTACTTCCCCAATTCTAATGATAAACACATTTCTTTGATCTGCTTGCACAAAGCCACACTGTTAGTATGAAGCCGGAGTGACAAGAGATCCTGGCTCCAGAACCTTCGTGTCCAATTATCATTTAAAACAGTCTCCATGCACCTTTCAAGGGTAGAAGGCAAACATAATCACCCACCCACCTGGAAAAGTGGACTGACAAATCTCCTTAAGGTCGAAACGGAAGGATAATCCGACCACACAAACGAGGCTGAAAAATCGTCTGCTGGAGCAACTCGGAATACTTTTCCTGAATTCTCTAACACAACGAACGCTTTCTCCGACTTTATAACGTTGTGAAGTGTCCAGAGGAGAGGACAGACCAATTTATAATACTGATCAATTTATATACTCTCACCCTGTTGCTAGGCCGATCCTCGAGGAATCAAGGGTCCCAGGCCGTGCCCTTCACCGCCTCCCGCAATCACTAGGATGGAAACAAACGCCAGCAACCTCATGCAGTCAGTTACCCCCCAAATCCAAAGCTTCAGGCTCCCCTCGGGAGACGCCCCCTCCTCGGATCCCAACCCTGGCGGGGAAAGGGTCTGTGGTATTTACAGATTTAAAAAAATAATAATAAATTTAAATAAATAAATAAAACGCCCATC